>VZQC01014492.1:2891577-2914551 GCA_009823505.1 Rhizomys pruinosus
ATCTAATTGCTTCTGCTTCATTAGTAGGATTGAAAGGTTATTCCTGGACAAACTGTCAGCCCATGAAAAGAAACAGCCAGAACTGACCAGAGTCCAAAATGACATCTCCAGAGAAAGTAGACTGTTTTGCTTCTCGTCTACCTGTGCCCATTTTCTAAGCCTAGGGAACAATCTGCAGAAGAGGGGGCATGGTAGAATGTAAGGGCTGCAATTGGGGTGAATGGTGAAACTACAGCAATATAGACTGGACACTTATTTGATCAACTTGATTGTACATACAAGCCCCGCCCCCCAGCTGGATGGTGGGACCCTTGGGCTGTGTGGATTTGGGCACAACTGCTTGCAAATTGGTTTTACATGAAGGATGCTTGTACTCATAAATTATTACTTATTGTTAAAAAATGAAAAAAAAAATAAAGAAGTAATAGAAGAAAAAAAAAGTCAAACCAATCTGGTACTTTTAATTACTGTATTTAGATAAAACTTGCATAAACATTGACTGGAAGAAATTTAATACCATAGGATAAGTAGGCAAAGTTGATAGGAGAAATTTAAACAATTTTATGCATATCTTAAATA
Source organism: Rhizomys pruinosus (assembly GCA_009823505.1). NCBI lineage: Eukaryota > Metazoa > Chordata > Mammalia > Rodentia > Spalacidae > Rhizomys > Rhizomys pruinosus. The sequence continues at coordinate 2,892,157 of VZQC01014492.1, forward strand.
TAAGTGATTTACTACAAACATAAGTAGTCTCTTTACTTTCCCCAACCCCATACCCTGGTTCGTAGTTTTCCAATAACAGGAACATACCTGTTCACTAGGCAATCTGAAAAAAATTTACCAAGTTTGTCCAAACTATCTCTTTCTGGGGTGCATGACACTAGTTCAGGGAAGTAAACCTAGATTTTCTTGAATCAAGTTATCTTGAAATGGGCAGAACAGATATCAAAAGTAACCCTTGCACAATAGACAGAGACCAAAATATATCTTTCAATAGTCAAAGGTAACCCATTACTTGTCTGTGCCCCTTTAATCCAAATCTACAACTGGAAGTCCAGTACAAGCCAGGAATGGACTGAAAACCAACCACAACTCTGTGTGGTTATAATCCCAATTAGACCATTAGTCAACTGGCTTTAATGTTTCATTCCACTCTAAAACATTTAACCACTTCAGTCCAATACAAGTATCTTATTTTCTACTAAGCTTTGCAATATTTATGCCTATCCAGTCAAAAGGGGCAGTTCTCCTAAACACATCACTACAAAATAAAAGCCTTAAAATGACCTTACAAGTCCCAGGGCAGGCTCTGGCCAACCAAATCTTTCCAGATAGTCAGACACACACCACATAGGCCTGGCAAAAAGCCTGTCCATCCACCCCAAAGATGTTCCACCTAGTGATCAATTATCCCCCCCACAAAACACAACCAAAGGCCCTGAATGCTATTTTATCTAGTATTAGCACAGGGACTTCTCCTTCTTTCTCAGTGTCATTTACTTGTATTATTTTTTTAGAGGCTTTAATTTATTTACTACACCAGGCAGACACACAACTTAGGCAGACTTTGGTCAGAAAGTGCTGATTACAGGGAAATTTATAAGTACAAGTCAATCAGAGATTAGCCTCACAATTAAAGTTACCAATCAATTACACCAGCAAATCAGAGTTGACCAACACAGTTAAAGCTAACCAATCAAGGGGAAATGCGTGAACCAAGCAAACCAATCATTCCTAGAATGACTAATGGTAATGGTATCTGAGAACACTGTCCTTGAGTTTTCATAATCCTCTATCTCAGTCAACCTCTGTCTCATGAGCCACAGCAGAGGCTGCAGGAACGGCTGTGGCTTCAAGAGGAGCAAAGGCGGCAGGAGGAGCCGCTCAAAGCCTTTGAGACTCCAGAGGAGAAGTGAGCATGGCGCCTGGACAAGAAGGAAGCCAAGGAGCCCAGGAAGTGCAAGAAGATGGGCTGGGGCGAGGAGGACATGGGCTACACCAATGCAGACAGCCAGCCCGTTAGGGGACAGTAACCTCCTGGGGGCCTTCATCTGGAACAAAGCCCTGGAAAAGAAGGGGATCAGCCACCTGGAAGAGAAGGAGTTGACAGAACACAAGAGGATCCAGGAGGATAACCGCCTGGAGCTGCAGAAGGTGAAGAAGCTGAGGCTGGAGAGGGAGCGAGAGAAGGAGATGAGGGAGCAGCAGCTGGCGCTACTGCAGAGGGGGAAGGAGGCGGAGCACTTCAAGACCTGGGAGGTGCAGGAGGACAACTTGCACCTGCAGCAGCAGGCCAACCTGTGCTCTATCCTCGATGGACCCATCGACCTGCTAGCCAAGTACATAAGCGACGACGAGGACGACCTGGCGATGGAGATGCACGAACCCTACACCTTTCTCCTTGGCCTCACGGTGGTGGCTGATATGGAGGACATCCGGGTCCACATGGAGCTGGACCAGGGAAGGAATGCGGACTTCTGGAAGGACGGGAAGACCATCACGGAGGACGAGATGGACAAGCTGCGCAAGCTGGAGACCTGGAGCAAAGGCCACCGGCAAGTGCAGGGAGTCAACGCAGCCGTCACCTCCGATGTGCAGTCCGTGTTCAAGGGCAAGACGTTCAACCTGCTGCATGCAGGTCATCTTCCAGGGCACTGAGGCTCAGATCTGCGCGGGCGGCCCCAACGTGCGCATGGGCTACTGGGAGAGCCTGCTGCAGCAGCTGTGCAGCCGACCATCCTCCGTCACCCACCCATAGCTCTCCTTCCTTCTGCCGCAATCGTTCTTCCCGCCGAGACAGGTAAATGACATGGCCCAGGTAGACCAGGGTCCGTTTGCTGACAAACAGGAACTGCAGCACCCGGTGTAGGATGTGGGAGATGGGGAAGTCCTGGTCCTAGCAGACGTTGGTGCAGCCCGGCTGGGCCGTGTTACATTCGAAATCCACTGCGCATCACCCGACACGGACTCGCCTACCAGTCCCAGGATGAGGATTCGGAAGATGAAGGGCAAGATCAGCCAGATCTTGCTCCTGGACCTGGTCCAGAAGTTTCTCCAGGAAGCCCCAGTCACCCATGGCTCCAGGGCCTCTGTCGTCCGCCTGCCTGCCTGCCTGGCTGGCCCAGGTACAGGGGAGGACAGCCAAAGCTGTGCCCGCAGGAGCTTGCCTACTTGTATTATTGTTTTTACCCCCCTTTCATCGTGGGATATCTGTCTTTAAAGGTGAAGTCAGTTTCTTGGGTTTTGTTTCTTAATCCATTCTACTGTTTTCTGTGTCTTAATTGGATAATTCATTCCATTGATATTTAAAACTGTTGTTGAGAGCATTAAACTGCTTCCAATCATTTTGATTCCTTGTACATTCTTACCCTAGGTTTTTATTTCCATAGTGGTAATACCATTTATTTTCTGATGTTGATTGGTTATAGTCATCCCTGCCCTCCACTCTGTATTGCTTGACATATTCTCTGCAGGCATGGCTTATTGGACAGGAATTCTTTCAACTTATTTATATCATGGAACATTTTTCTTTCTCCTTCCATTATAATAGACATTTTTGCTGGATAAAGTACTCTGGGCTGGCATCTATAGTCTTTTAGAATTGGGAATATTTTAGACCAGGCTCTTCTGGTTCTCATTGTCTGCACTGAGAAATCAGCTGTAATTCTGATAGGTTTTCCTTTGTAGGTAACTTGTCTTTTTTTTTTTTTTTTTAATTGAAGTTTTGTGTAATTCATATAACATTTCTCAGGCTAATTTAGACTCAATCCTCTTCCCATGCCCTCCACCCCATTCGAGTTCATGCATTTTGCCATACATATCTTGCATCTTTTTATTTTCATTCTTTTTTAAAGTTTTTCTACACAGAGGTTTATTGTTTGGGGCAGAAGTTTACTGTTTCAGTCAGTTTTTTTGACCCAGTCCTTTTGTTATTATTCCCTTCAATTTGTGTTGCTCCAAAATATGCATATGTGTTCTTCACACATATACCAAAATTATGAAGTCTGAAAGTAAACTCTATGTTAATTTCAAAACATGTTTAGGAATTCACATTTTTACCCTTTAATTTTATATTATTCTAAAGTATGCATACATACCCTCCCCCTTTATGCCACAGTTACAAAGTCTGAGAATAGGTGTGAAGTTAATTCTAGATCCCATTAGGGATTCACATTATAATGGCACAGTTGCTTTCAGGTAAAAAGAATTTACATAATATATATATATATATATAATATATATATATATATAATATATATATTGCTGTTTTGCCTTACAACTAGGTACTTGGTGTTAGCATCCACAGATGAGGGATACCATTAGTCATTTTTTTTGGGGGGGGGAACTGTTTACTTCATTAGCACATATCTTCTAGTTTCATCCACTCCCTTGCAAAGTTCATGATTTCATTTTTCTTTACCTTCTTACTGCTGCATAGAAACTCCATTGTGTAGATGTACACATTGTTCTCTATCCACTGTTGGTTGAGGGCATTGAGGTTGGTCCAGCTCTTCGCTGTTGTGAAGACAGCTGCCATAAACATGGCTGTGCATGTATCTTGTTGGGTAGGAGGAGTCTTGTGGATATATACCCAGGAGTGGTATGACTGGGTCAGGTGGTAGGCTTAGGATGAGTCTTTTAAGGGTTCTCCATACTTCTTTCCATAGAGGCTGTATAAGTTTACATTCCCACCAGCAGTGGATAAGTGTTCCCCTTTGCCCACATCCTCTCCAGAATTTGGTGTCATTTGTTTTCTTGATCCTAGCTAGTCTTACCAAAGTGAGATGATATCTTAAAGTGGTTTTAATTTGCATTTCCTTAGTATTAGCTATGTTGAACACTTTAAGGTGTTTCTCAGCCATCTTTACTTCCTCACTGTGAAGTCTCTGCTCAGCTCTTTACCCCATCTCTTGAGTGAGTCATTTGTTGTCTTCGTTATTTTTTTTTTTTTGAGTATTGTTTTTATATTCTGGAAGTTAATGCTCTGTCAGATATATCAGCAGAGAAGGTTTCCTCCCACTCTGGGTGGGTTTTCTGTTCACTTCTCTGATTGTTTCTTTTACTTTACAAAAGGTTTTAAGTTTAATGAGGTCCCACATGTCAATTGTCAACCTTATTTCCTGCACAGCTGCTGTCTGATTTAGAAAGCGGTGGTGGTGCCTTTAATCCTAGCCCTTGGGAGGCAGAGGCAGGCGGATCTTTGTGAGTTCAAGGTCAACCTGGTCTACAGAGAGAGTTCCAGGACAGCTGGGGCTATAGAGAGACCCTGCCTTAAAAAGAAAAAAAAAAAAAAAAAAGAAAGAAAGAAAATCTTCCCTTACACCTATGTCTTGTAGGTTGCTGCCAACATTTTCTTCTATCACCTTCAGAGTTTCTGATTTCACATTGAGGTCTTTGATCCATTTGGAGTTGATTTTTGTACAGGGCGAGAGGTAGGGGCTTAATTTCATTCTTCTGCAAGTGGTGATCCAGTTTTGCCAACACCACTTGCTGAAGATGCTGTCTCTCTTCCATTTAGTCTTCTTGGCCCCTTCGTCAAATATGAGGTGGCTGAAATTGTATGTGCTCAAGTTTAAATATTCAGTTTTGTTCCATTGGTCTACAGGTCTGTTTTTATGCCAGTACCAGGCTGTTTTCATGACTGTAGCCCTGTAATATAGTTTGAATTCTTGTATAGTGATTCCCTCTCCCCTGATATTGCTCTTTTTGCTCAGAGTTGCTTTGGCTTTGACAGATTCTTATTTTTCTTTTTTTTTTCACATATTCATTAATGTGTGTGTGTGTCCACGTACACATGTGCACATGCCAAGGTGTACATGTGGAAGCTGGAGTCCAATTTGTCAAGAGTTGGCTCTCTCTTACCGTTGTGTAGGTGTGTGGGGCTAATATTCCATAATGGCTGAGCTGTGAGTTGGCTTCACCCCAATATCCTACAAATGCCAGAATGAGCTGAAGCCAGCCCCCACTTGCCTGGTGAATGTTAGGTGCCTGCAGCCCATCCTCCTGGGGGTGTAACATAAGGTATTACATTCCTAAGCCTGTCACTTCTGAGGCACACCTTGGTCTCAGGAATCAAATGATACATCTGCCATAAAAAAGCCTAATCTCACAGAGATTAATGGTAGGGAAAAGAGTTGCAGACTTCCTTTTTTGTTCAACCCCCGTCCTTGCTAAGAGCCCATCAAAGCTACTATTTAAGACCCTAATACTCCTGCAATAAATGAGTTCTTTGGCCTTCTGAGGCCGACTCCCAGATCATTCTTTGATCTGTGGGGCTCATCCCCCTACTTCGAACCCTTCCCCTCTCCCTCCCTGTTCCCACCTGCAGCTGGGGGCATGCCGAGAGGCTAGTGAGCAGCAAGGATAAGGAGGAATGCCACATGGGTGCTGGTGACTGACCTCAGATCCTTGAGCTTGACAGCAAGCACTTTTACCTGCTGAGCCATCTTGCAGGCCTGATGGATGTTTTTGAACCATCTCAAAGAAGCACATTCTTAAATTAGTTTTCTGATGAGCTTCACAGAGACTTTAAAGTAACTATATGCCAAGAATCCATGCAAAACATGGAAGAAAACTGTATTTTTTGCTATGCATTCAATGAGTTAACGTATATAACTTACATCCTATGTGAATTTAAAAAGTTAAAGTTTTGGTGTGTTAAGCTCTCAAGTCTGATAATTGACCTAGCACACCCTCGTTCTGATGCAGCCCCTGTGGCCTCTTACACCTTCCTTAAAATGTCAACATGCAAATGAAGGAGCCAGAAGAGGCAGCCAACACTCTGCCAGCACACCACGGGCAACATCAAGGTGTGCAGCAGTATTAAGGCATGGCCAGAGTTGGAGTCGGCAGCTGTGATGGTTCACTTTGATGACTTGCTGGCATTTAGAAGCTTCATGCCAACATGCCTCAGATCATGTGTGTTAAGAATTTTCTAAGCTGGGCGTGGTGGCACAGGCCTTTAATCCTTGCACTCAGGAGGCAGAGGCAGGCGATCTTTGTGAGTTCAAGACCAGCCTGGTCTACAGAGCTGGGGCTACAGGGAGATCCTGTCTTGAAAAGACAAACAAACAAACAAACAACAAAAAAAAACAACGAATTTTCTAGAATAGGTAAATTGATGTCGGAAGACACACCCTAATTGTTAGTGACAGCATTGTAGGCTAGGGCCCTGCACTGAGTAGGAGGAAGGTAGCTCAGCTTCCTGATGGCAGATGCCCTGTGACCAGCTGTCTGAGGCACCTGCCACCAGGATGTTTTCCCCATAAAATAAAATAAATCCCTATAAAAAGCACCCGTGATGGATGGTACTCTCAAACTATGAGCCAAATAAATCCTTTCTCCCTCTAGTTGCATTTATCAGGGTATTTTATTATAACAACAGGAAAATTAATTTGTGCATTGGCCATGAAAAGGGAGAAGGCAGAGCTCTCACATGCCGGCCTCAGAACTGCTGCTTACCAGAGCTTCCCAGATTCCAGGAGGCAGAAATGGGTTATGGCTTTAAAAGGCCAAGAAGGAAGGAAAGATGTGGCCTGCAGCTTTGTGATGCTTAGAACATGCTGCTGTCAGTCTACCAGTAAAGTTCTTCATGGATTAACGCTTGTCACTGGAGTGAGAGAGCACAGTTGACACACAGTAGGTGCCAGGATAAAGTAGTCGTTATTTTAAAATTATAATAGAGTGATTCATCATCTTCATAATTATTTCAAGTTTCATAATAGTCATATAATGGAATACTAATATCTTGTTTTAAAATATATTTTTTAATATTTTGGAGATTCCTCTGGGCATGGTAACTCACACCTTTAATCCCAGTACTCAGGAGGAAGAGGCAGGAAGATCTCTGTGAGTTCCTGGCCAGCTGGAGCTAAGGGGAGAACTCATTTCAAAAAAACAAATAAAATGGAGAGTTTCCTATAATTTTCTTTGACAAAAATTAATCTGAAATGAATCTATGATTTTCTCAGGCAAACAGAGCCCTTCCATTCAAATTGTGAACTATTAATTCCCTAAAAACTACAGTTGAGAGCTAAAACAAAAATTAAAAGGCCATGCTATTTCTATAAATAGCCCACTCAAAAAGGAAGACTTAAAATATGAATAATTTCTGTTTCTATGTAATTGCTTATAGACATGACATGGCAATACACACATTTCAAATACACCTAGAAAATGTTCTAGTAGAAAGCATGACTACCTTTTAAAATTGCTTTGCTACTTAAGTTTTGTGCCAAATTTTATGATTTAAAAACATAAGGCTTGGGCTGGAGAGATGGCCTAGCAGTTAAGAGCGCGGACCGCTCTTACAGAGGACCCAGGTTCGATCCCCAGCATCCACATGGCGGGTGAAAACCGTCTGAAATTCCAATTCCAGGAGAACTCCAGTTCCAGGGGAATCCGACACCCTCTTCTGACCTCCGCAGCATTGCACGACACGGGTGCACACACTTGCATGCAGACAATACATTCATACACATACAGAAATAAATTAAAAAATTTTTTAAAAATTAAAAAAAAAAACAAAAAAAAAACATAAGGCTCAGCATGCGGACCAGCAGTAGCGTGTGCCAGGCCCTGAGTTGCATCCCCAGCTCTGCAATCAAACAAGCAAAATCCCCATAAAAGCACGTGGAAAAGCCATTAGACTCCAACTAATGAGTTTTTTTGAAACTTGTGAAAGCTAACGCAGCCAAGAGGTCTTAAAAATATTCATGTTCCCTACTAGAACATTTTTCTAGGTGTATGGCTGCCAACTGGTGAGCTCATTTGAAACAGGGAAGAGAGAATCTATAAGAACAAAAGCTGAGTGATCCTAGCTGGAGTTCACATTCCATAGAAATTTGGAAGGTAAAGATGGAAGAAAAAAGGGAGTCAGCAAAGACATTAGGAAGGGAGGAAGGAAGGAGGGAAGGAGGAGAGGGAGGGAGGGAGAAAGGAAGGAAGGAAGGAAAGAAGGAAGGAAGGGAGGGAGGAGGGAAGTAGTTGAATGCTAAATAGCCAGTTTATTTAGGTTAATAACAATCATTTCACTTACCTTGGGACACATCTACATAATGCCACATTCTTTTCATCTCAAATCCGCTCACATAAACACCCAGCACAGCCTTGTCTCACCGCTCAGGAGGCAGACAAGAGACAATAACGAGAAAAAGAGGTATGGAAGGAGAAGGGAAGGGTAGCAAGCTGGGAAGAAGTAGCATTTCCACAGAAGGCCAGGGAGTAAGAGAGGGTAATCAGGCTGAATTTAATCAAAATACATTATGCGCCTTGCAAAATTGGACAATGAGTTTAACAGTAATAAATGAAATACTTGGTAGGTGCTGTACAAGATCCGTGATTAGTGTGACCTTCCTTACGGAGGATGTTAGGTGTGGTCGGTCACAAGCTCTGCTGCTCCATCTGTGCCTCCAGCTGTGCCCCCAGCTCGAACACCAGGGAAGGCCTCTCTAGCGAGCCCAGCAGGGAACGCGTACTGTCCTCGGATGCCCATTTCCGAGGAGGAACTGTCCTTGCGTCTCATAAGCACCAAATACAAAGTGGCATTAAAATGGATGTAAGAGGAAAGAATCCTCAGAACAACAGTTCAAATTTATAACAACAAACTTCAGAAAACTCATAAAATCCCATCTGTTCTGCGAAGCATTGCAATATAAATGACCACTTGGCGCTCACTGTTCTGCGCCATTTCTTGTGTGGTGTTTGTGTATATGGCTGTAGGATCCTCGAGAGTGCCTCAAATTCAGGGTCCTGCAAGGCAGGGTCTTTTTATTGAGTTTTCTGCATGCCAGTCCACCTAAGACAAATGCTTAGAGGGGAGCGAAGTCAGAAGAAAGCTATCGCTTTCTACAGACACATGTAATATAAGTTCAATAATAAATAAGCAAAGTGTGAATTTTCTCTGTCCTATCAAATTTCCAGTTTGTAACACTTCCACCTTTATGTCTACAAAGAAATGTTCTACGAAATAGAGATAGAACCATATGTGGCTTTTGCTCCCTTCTACTCCAAAAATGTTTGGTGTAAAAAACTGTTCTGCTCTAGTGCCTGAAGTTAATGTGGAAAGGGCTTGTGTTTTGTTGGGAAAACTGTTGACTGAAAGCAGTTTCACCAAGAAGGAAAGAAGAAGGACCCTCAAGACCACCTTTCAAGTTCTGAGCTGTTGCTAAGGAAGTTTGCATAAATTACTTCAAGCCCTTCCCCAAACCCAATTTTTTCTTATTTATGAAGGGAAATGTTACATATTTTTGATGATTAAATATAATTAGCTATGGGAACATTCTTTGCAAATTATTGAGGAAGACCATAGGAATGAAAATGATTATTTTCAAAATGTTTTCTGCTTCAAAAGCTTACCTGCTTGAATTCTTGTTTTTCTATTTTTGTTTTTGTTTTACACAGGGAGAACATGGTTTGCCCTGCATACTTAGTACATAACAATTACAAGTGAAACAGCACTCCTTTTTAAATATGCACAAGACAGTTTAACACATCAGTATAGATCAACAGAGGAGGAAGAAGGGATAGGAATAAAATAGAGGGTGAAGAAGGAAAGTGAGAAGATGTAGAGATGAGATCAAAACAGATGTGTGCAGTGGTCCATGCCTGTCATTCTAGAACTGAGGATACTAAGGCAGGAAGACTGCAAGTTCCAGGCCAGCCTGGGCCTTCATAGTGAGATCCTGTCTCCAAACAAAACTAAGTGAGAGCAGCGGGAGACCGCCACAGACTGACTGAAAAGCAAGCAACAGAAAAAGGAAGGAAGAAAGAATTGCCACGTGTATTTCATCTGAGTTAATTTGGAGGATACTGTGTGCCTTAAGCATCAACAATCTTGAGATACTTTATTGTACTTGGGTAAAAATAAATGAAGTATAATACTGATTTATGCAAAAACTTTTCTATACATAGTTTCTTTTTTTTCTAATTTTTTAAATTTTTATTTATTTCTGTATGTGTATGAGTGTACTGTCTGCATGCAGGTTTGTGCACCCATGTCGTGCAAAGCCGCGGAGGTCAGAAGAGGGTGTCAGAGTCCCCCGGAACTGGAGTTCTCCTGGAACTGGAGTCTCAGACGGTTCTTAGCTGCCATGTGGGTGCTGGGGATCGAACCCGGGTCCTCTGCAAGAGCGGTCGGCGCTCCCAACCACTAGGCCATCTCTCCAGCCCACATAGTTTCTTTTTTAAAATACTATTTTTCATCTTCCTCAAAACAGAGCTTATTCCAGAGAAATATGTTTGAGTAGAGAGTTTTCCCACCTTCGATTGACCAAAAGATCCCAAGACTGTTCAGAATAGCCACCCCCTTGCAAGCCAGACCTCCGCCATGAACCTCTGATGCCCGAAGTGCAAAGAAAACAACTTCTTTTGGTGGCCAGCGACACCAGCAGCATCTGTATTAGAGAGAAAAGGCTGTGCTGACTTCCTCAAAGCCCTGTTGACAAAGGATCCTGTTTGTGCCTGAATATTATTCCATCTACTCTACTTTTATTTGAGGATAAAAGAGAAAGCCCTGAGTGTATTTCAATTAGTTTAATGGAACAGTATTTTATTGGTCTAAGGTAAAAGTTAGTATTCAGAGGACATGTCCGAGGCTTTTGGAACCCAGATCACAAGTGAATCCCAGAGGTTGGACATTGAATTACATTGATGGATTTTAGTTTTACTTAAGTGTGCCTGATTCTTCCTGTTGAAATAAGAAAGTTTGTAACTTATGTTGCATTCTGCAGGAGCCCACAGTTAAGAGACTTTGCATTTTTAAAGAGATATTGGGCTTGTAAACTGTTTGAATTTCTTATGTATGTTTTTATTAAATCTTTATGCATTTGATACAATGCATATTTAGACCCTGCCTACATCTGCCCTATAGCCCGCCCACAGAATTCCATGCATTCTTTCATATATGTTAGGACGTAGCCAGTGAAGCTTGTGTGCCCTTATGTCCCTCGATTGAGTTCATCCACTGGAGCCTGCTCAGCCTATCTAGCTACCATCACTGCCTTAAAGATCAACTCTCCTTCACCCAGCAGTGACCAACTGCCAGCAGTTCCCCAGCAAAGGTTGGGGCCTCCTGCCCACTTCTCCAGTTCCATAGAGGGATTTGTCTGATGGAGGTTGCATGGGTCTTGTGTATGTTGTCACCATTGCTGTAAGTGGATATGAACAAGTTCCCAGAAGCCTGGGGCACTTTGTGCACCACCCATGTTTCTTACAATCTTCCTACCACCAATTCCACCACAGTCCTGTGCCCTGGTGGGTGATATTTACTACAAGAGTCCTATCCAGGGACACTCACCCTCACCTCTCATTCTCTACACTTTGCCTAGTTGTGGCCTTCTGTGCGTATCACTGTCTGCATGAGGAAGCTTCACTGGTGAGAGTTAAGAGATGCATTACTATTCTCTACCTCCTGTTACACTAGGTTCCACGAGCTTTGGATATAGAGCTTCCATTGTAGATATGTCACTTAGGGCTGGTCATCTCACAGTTATCAAGTCTCTGTGTGTGACCAGTTGTGGAACTCATTAATAGTCTCCATGTGTTGCAAAAAGAAGCTTCTTTGATGAGTAGTGACTGATATAATTAAAGTCGTACTATGCTTTATATTGTGGCATTATATTATATTAACATGAGATCTTGGGTACAAGAAATGGGAAGGTTATGATTTAATGTGATGAGTTTTTGTGTCAAGTTGACCAAGAATTAAATGTCATGGCTGGCTTCCACTGTCAACTTGACACTACTGGGAAGAGGGAGCCTCAATTAGGTCATTTCTTCTATCAGCCTGGCCTGTGGGCATGTCTGTAGGCATTTTGTTTATTGTTGAGTGATATGGAAGCACCCATATCACTCAACAATAAACAAATAAATAGGCACCACCAGCCTACTGGAGGTGGTGCCACCCCTGGGCAGATGGTCCTAGGTTATAGAAGAAAGCAGACTGAGCACAGACCAGAGGAGCGAGCTGCTATAAGCAGCGTTCCTGTGGTCTGTGCTTTAGTTCCTGCTGCTGGGCTTCTGCCCTGAGTTCCTGCTCTGGCTTCGTCAGCATGAACTGTTCCAGATGTACAAGTTAAATAAAGCCTTTCCTCCGAAATTTGGTTGGTCAAAGTGTTTATCACGGGACTAGAAAGCTAACTAGTGTATACAGTTGTCTCGGTAATCAGCTTACTTAGAAGAAAAGAAGCTTTAGACTTCTGTAATCATCTTTGAACTCTAGAAAGAGGTTCAAGTTTAATCTACCTTTACGAGTAGAGAAATTACATGTCTGACTCCTCATCACTGTCCACATACTAATCCATAATTGAAAACCAGGGCCAGGTGTGGTGGTGCACACCTTTAATCCTAGCACTTGGGAGGCAGAGGCCAGCGGATCTCTGTGAGTTCAAGGCCAGCCTGGTCTACAGAGTGAACTCCAGGCCAGCTGGGACGAAAGGGAGACCTTGTCTCAAAAGTACAAAAAATAAAAATAAAACATAAAATAAAAAAAAGAAAACCAATATCAAAGTTACCAGCACCTCACACTCAGAGTTGAAATGGGACTAAAACAACTAAGAAACTTCAGGTGTAAACATTTTAAATAATATGGAATCATCATTCAAGCCAAGTAATTAAAACTTCTTAGGAAGTGAAGTGGTATATTATAATTTATCCTGTATATTTCAACTTAGGAACAAATATATTAGCTGTTTTCTACCAAATGAAAAGGTAGTTCTAATATGTGAATATTTTTATGGGTCGCTTGAGATTCTGTCCATTATGCTTGAACTATATTAGGTTTCCTACCATCAGTAACCATGGCTTACAACACAATTAAACATTACTTTTGAATGAGATCCCATTTTACGGCTTTGCTATAAGTCTCTTAGGTAATTTTTAACCACATCAATAGTATAATATGTGAGCATTTTGCAAAAACAAATATGTAGTTATGTTATTAAAATATATTTTAAGACAAGGTCTCTTGTGTCCCTATGTAGCCAAGGCTGGCCTTAAATTTCGAATCCATCTGGCTCTGCTTTCTAAGTGCTAGGAGTACAGGAATGTAGAGACATGCTGGGTTTATGCTGTGCTGGGGTGGAACCCGGGCCTTTGTGCAGGCTAGAGAAGCGTTCCAATGGAGCCACACCCCAGCCGTGAAGCACTGATGAATAAATGCCCAGTTAGTAAATGCCTCCAGCGCATTTCCTCTTCCTCATTAGATTTCCTTTTTTAAAAGAAAAGTGCCAAGTTTGAACAATGCCTTAAATAAATAAGCACATAATTGATGCTTTAAAATGAAAAACAAATACTGCTATGACTGGACAGATAAAACCTGAGCAAAAAATCCTACACATTGCTACCCCCATAAGACTGAAAATGAATGTCTTGGTTTAACATGACAACCTACCTTCTGTTATATAACAGACCTAATGAAAATTATCAACAAGGCATAATCACCTATTAACTGTTAAGTCATCATAACATAAATATAGATAATAGAAATGGTAGCAGAGGTAAAAGTACTAAGCCAAGAACTTCTGGGAGAAGTGGCTTTATCTGGGAACAGGTTTTGTTACCCACACAAGTCAGCCTTACATACTCATCTCCTCCCATGTGTTTTAAATGACTCAACATCAGAATCCAGGCAGTGTTGCCAAAGTCCTCAGTCTCACCATAATGTGTTGGGAGGCTGTGTCCTGAAAGCCCATATGAGTGGGCACTGCAGGAATCCAAGATGCAAACATTCTTACGGATATGAGTAAAGAGATATTGCTAAAATATGATTTCTGAAACTAGGATCCCTCTATTTGTTCAAAGATTCCCCTTTGTCTTTAATGATTCTTTTAGATCACTAGTCGAATTTAGACCAGAAGGAACCAGCCAGGTATGGGGTCACATTCCTGTAATCCTTGCACTAAGGAGACTGAAACAGGGGTATCATAAGTTCAAGACATCCTGGGCTGCATAGAAAAACCCTGTCCCAAAATAACAATTTCCGGTACAATCACCAAAGAGGGGAATCAAGTTTCCAGGAATGGACCAGTTTGTCAAAGTCTAAGAGCACGGTGTTAAAACACGGATGAGCAGCGGTGGGAGGGCTGCTTTGACCATTTGTGGCTCTGAGGTCTTTAAACCATATCATGAAATATTCCCTTAAAGGTTTTCATGAACAAAATCTCATGGGAAAAAACTGTTTTAAGACTGAGCAGGAAGAGTTTGTGGTGTAATGTCTGTTGCATGCATCACCCCCTTTAAGGTTGTTGGTTGGTTGTTCTCTACGGCCATCCAGGGAATATATCCATATTCAAGACTTCCCTATTTCAGGCTTGAAGAATTTGGGTGTCTGGTTCCCTAAACAAAGAGGATGTCTTTAGTTGGAAATAGGCATATTTGAAGGAAGCTGACAAACTTCTCATCTCATTCTAACTTGAAGACCATGCCTCAGAGACCACTAACCTCACATAGTCTCCGGACCCTTGTCTTTGTAGTTTCTTTTCCTATTGCTGTGACAGATTCTTTGACAAAACTAACTTGAGAGAGAAAGAGTTTATTCTGGCTCACAGTTCAAGATTATGAGCTTGCCATAGCTGGTGACGTACCATTGCAAGCAGGAAGTAGAGAGTAACGAATCCGCACTACTGCTGAGCCTGCTTTTTCACCCGTATAACCCAGGACCCCAACATAGAATGGTCATTCTCTCGATGGGCAGGTTTCCCACCTCAACTACCCTGATCAAGACAATCTTCCCAGGAAAACCCAGAGCCCTCTCAGGTTATTCTTGATCATGTGAAGCTGGCAACTAATGGTAAGGATCTCACCAGACCATTCTTTACACACTGGGCATATAGGAAGAGCAGAGTAATTCCTACAAGAATGCAAGAATGAAAAGATTTACCAAAAGATTCATATCCTTAGAAATCCTTGAGGCTAGGCCAGAGAGATTGCTCAGTGGTTAAGAGCACTTGCCGCTCTTGCAGAGGACTTGAGTTTGGTTCCTGGGACCCACATTGAACAGCTCACAATCACCTGTAATGCCAGTTCCACAGAATCTGACACCGTTTTTCTGGCCTTCGTGGACAATTCAGGCACATGGTGCACGTTCACACAAACAGGCAAACATTCAC
This sequence comes from Rhizomys pruinosus, assembly GCA_009823505.1. Lineage (NCBI taxonomy): Eukaryota > Metazoa > Chordata > Mammalia > Rodentia > Spalacidae > Rhizomys > Rhizomys pruinosus. The sequence goes on from VZQC01014492.1 coordinate 2,907,540, forward strand.
ACACATAGTTAAAATGAAATATTTTTAAGTTCTTAGGTATAAACATAAGGACTATAGAAATAAATTCAGAAGGAAAATGGGGAACTTGTTCATCGTCTTCCAGCTTCCCATTCCTCCTTTCCCTCTAGCATCACACCTTTGCCATCTGCTGCTTTATTGTTGGTTTTACATTTGGTGATATGCTGGCTGTCAAGTCCAGGGCTTCACATACTCAAGGGAGGCACCCTATAACCAAGCCATGTGCCAGCTCTTCTCTCCTGTGGTCTTGGAGCTGCACTGCAGATGGGAACAAGCTGATTCTAATGGATTCTGTATGTGCGTGTCTATTTTTAAACCGTGTAAAGTACAAAGCAAATGGCATCACAGGCCCGCCTTGGCTTGGACCACCTTAGTCCAGTACTTCCCATCTCTATACATGTCCAGAAGACCTCCCAGGCCTAACTCCCAAAGACTGTGTACACAAGAAGAGGGAGCTAAGGCAGTGTCAGCATAGTTCACAGTTAAGTACACCACATCACAAGTGCTACTCAATGCTCACTTCAGCTTTTTGCCTTCTCTGACTATTCTAAATGGAAGTAATTCCCCCTTCCAAGCTCTCATTAAACAATGCTTTGATATCTGCATTTTAATCTTACAGTATTTTGTGATATTTTTTGCAATTTCCCACCAATATTGTCTGACTTTCCTCTCCAAAACTTTTTCTGATGATCCCAAGAAGAGACCTGGAAGTGTCCCTTATCACTGGTACAAAAATATGTATCTGAGCTTGCAAAACACTTTTGTCTTTCCCTCTCCTCTCTCTGTCTCTCTTTATCTCTCCCCTCTCTCTGTCAATCCTGGAAGGTATATTCAACACCTTAACAGCTTTATGACTTCAAGCCTTACAACACTTTTCTGGAAAAAAGGAATATTCATTTCATTAACTAATTAATGCTGTCATATTTATGCCTCAGTATCTCTCACAAGCTATAAGAAAAATGCTTGTTGCTTGTTGATTTCTGGCTACTGTAATTTAAGAATAGCTACTTCCTTTCCTATCTGCCATTACTGAAAGAAGCTATCTTCTTAAGACAGGTGGATCTCAGTTCACTTTTCTAGCATCATTAAGACTTTCCATGGATATGAAGAGTCCGTCCCGACACAGAAGAAGGAGTAATGTTAAGTAAATCTGTGCAGTGTTCACTTTGATAACCTGCAAGAGGAGATGAAAAGCAAATAATCTCAGAATTTGGGAAGAAGTGGCAGGAGGTCGGTCATCCTACTTTATATTCTAAGTTCCAAACAAAAGGAAGAAAGAATGAAACAAAAAAGAAAGAAAGAAAGAAAGAAAGAAAGAAAGAAAGAAAGAAAGAAAGAAAGAAAGAAAGAAAAGAAAGAAAGAGAAGGGAGGGAGGAAGGAAGGAAAGAAGGAAGGAAGGAAAGGAAAGGAGAGGAGAGGGGAAGGGAGGGGAGGGGAGGGGAGGAGAGAGGAGAGGAGAAAAGAAAAGTTAAGTTTACCCCTGGCCTGGCCACATAACCAAAACAAATTAGGTTGATGATTATATGGTCATCTTGATTGATGGAACATTCTAGCTGCCCAACAGTCAGGTGTTTGAGGAGCAGAGGAGAGTTATGAACCACGAGTCTTTCCCTGCCTAGGGGACACTGGCTCATTCAAAGGGATTTGTTGGAGACTCAGTTCCCTGAAGCAGCTTGTTTTGTTTTGCTTCCTTTGTATGTAGGCTGATTGTCTTCATCTGCCAAAGTAGGAAATAAATGGCATTAAAAATGTTTTCCTGTGAAGAAGCAAATTATCTCTTTTACCCTAATATTCACCAGAGATTTCCTGAAAATTTGAAAACAACACATTCTTCTTTCGGACTGCATCTCATTTCAGTTTCTCTCTCTGCTCTTTGAAGTTGCTAATGTCAATGGCATTATGCACTATCACGCCAGCTTTAATTCAGGTGAAGCTAAAATTAGAGGTAAACTTGCTGGCTAAGTGGTTTCATATCACATATCACACAAAAGCTCAAAGTAGACACTTAGGGCTAAACTTTAAAAGGGGCTCTCGAAATTTGCATTCACAAAACCCTCATTGGTATGCAAGAGCAGATGTCTGGTTACCCACCCAGCCCAACAGCAAGCTGGTGACTTCCTCGTCAAAGGCTACACAAATCCTAGGCTAAGAGGATAATTGCAAATTGATAAAGTACTGAAACCACAACAATACCACCAGCAGAGCCTCATCCATTCAGGTAGAAGGACTTCCTCTGTATCAACTCTCAGCATAGACTCCCAACAGCCCAAGAAGACTCCCCGTTTGAACTTTTCTGTAATGCTTGTCTTCAACTTAGTGCTGTGCACATACTCCCCACTGATAGGGATGTTTACCATAGCAGAACCATGTCCTCTGATGCAGGACCCAATTTCTGGGGAATAAGGTACATGCAATCTAAATCTCCAAAGGCCTATTCATTTGCCGATTACTCTAACAAAGTAGATGCAATTCTTTCCTCACAGACATTCACTCCCCATATGAAAATGATCAGGGATCAAGTGGATGCATTAATCCAAAACTCACATATTGAAGCTCTAACCCCCATTGGAATTTTATTTGGAGATTTAGATAATTAGGGTTAGAAGAGGTCACCAAGTTGGAGTCCTTATAATGAGATTAGTGTCCTGACAAGAGCCACTAGAAGGTTCTCTCTCTCTCTCTCTCTCTCTCTCTCTCTCTCTCTCCTATTCTTTACTCACTTCTCCCTCTCTCCCTCCCTCTCTTTTGTGTGAGGGCATGGCATAAAGGTAGTTGCATACAAACAAAGCTGTCACACTGCTCTTGTAGTTCTAGCCCCCCCCAAATGTGAGAAACTTACCTGTTAAGTTACTTGGTCTATTATAGGGCAGACCAAGCTGACTAGGACAAAGATCCAGTTGTAGAAATGATTATCTATGCAAATGCATAAATATTAATATCATACTCAATGTGAAATGAGCACTGTTGTATGGCTACACATAAATTGATAGTGCTGTATGTCATTAAGCACAGTTGCAGTTTAAGTCTTCAGCTGGTGAAAGTTTTATCTCTCTCTCTTTAGCCCATTTGGAAAAGGTATTCCCTTTGGGGAACTGTTTAATAAGTCAAAGACATAACAGAAACAGCGTTGACCTCATTAACATAAGCTCCCTTCTCCTGTTTATAACTTGGTCATAAACCTTCATAACTGCTCAGTAAGAAAACCGTCTGGACAATAATAGTACTCAGAGGGGATGTTGTTTGCAGATCAGTGAAGCCAGGCCACATGTCCCTCCACCAAAGAGCTTTAAAAGTGCTACTCTCAGTGAAAACAAAACTCCTTAAAATTTATTAACACGACTGCATCGCTGGTGGAAAAAGAATGAGTTATACAATGCAGAGAGAGAGAATTCACTTCATACAATTTCTTACATAGTTGCTCGATTCTGAAATGCAACCACGTACAAGGCACACCTTTGGTTCAAGTTTGCCTATGGAAAAAAATACATAGATGTGTCCATATAAATGTGTGTGTGCTTATAGCCATATATGTATTTATAATATGTGCATATATGTTCACAGGCATATATGTATACACAGAGATTTGGGCAGTGATAGTGAGGCATGATTTGAGGATTGGTTGTGTTCTGTGAAGATGTGTCATAAAGTCGAATAAATTAATTACTTTATTTCTGTGTCCACGCGCATATGTCTGTGTGTGCGCACATGCATGCTCATGAAAACCCTTATGATGGGCTAGCAAGATGGCTCAGTGGGTAAGGGTTCTTGTCTCCAATCCTGATGACCTTAGTTCAATCCCTGGGGCTTACATGGTGGAAGGAGAGAACCAACTCCGAGCTCTCTTCTGACTTGCACATGTGCTCCCTGGTATGTATACACACACACACACACACACACACGTACACACACACACACACACACACACACACAAGTAAATAAGTGAATAAATGTAAAAAGGAAATCAAACTCTATGGTCCTGGTGAGAAGGTTAGGTTTCACACTATAGACTGCTCAGGAGAAAATAATAGAGGTCACTGGATGGGGGAGGATCTCGCTTAGGGGTAACCGTTTCTTTCTTAATCAACAATGTCTCATGAAGAAGCAGTTAGTTGTACTACATTGTTATCATCCATTCAGTTGAGGGGCATTTGGATTGGTTCCAGCTCTTCCCTATTGTGAAGAGAGCTGCAATAAACATGGCTGTGCATGTATCTTTGTGGTAGGATGAGTCTTGTGGGTATATACCCAGGAGTGGTATGGCTGGGGCAGGTGGTAGGCTCATTTTGAGTCTTTTAAGGGTTCTCCACACTGCTTTCCATAATGGTTTTACAAGTTTACATTCCCACCAGCAGTGAATGAATGCTCCCCTTTCCCCACAACCTCTCTAGAATTTGCTGTCTTCTGTGTTCTTGATCTTAGCCAGTCGTAACAGAGTGAAATGATATCTGAGAGTGGTTTTAATTTGCATTTCTTTAATTATTAATGATGTTGAACACTTTTTAAGCTGTTTCTCAGCCATCTTTACTTCCTCACTTGTGAAGTCTCTGTTCAGCCCTTTACTCCATCTTTTAAGTAGGTCATTTGTTTATTACTTCTTTGTTTTTCGAATAGTTTATATATTCTTGACGTTAATGCTCTGTGGTACAACTACATGACGGAGTACTACTCAGCGGTAAAGAAAGATGACATCATGAACTTTACAGGTAAATGGATGGAACTCAAAGCCATTATACTAAGTGAAGTAACACAGTCCCAGAAAAAGAAGCAGTGAATGGTCTCCCTCATTTGTGGATGCTAACACCAAATCCCCAGATGAAAGGCAAGCTGAACAGCATTATTGTTATATTTCTGTTTATCTGAAAGCAACTATGTTGTTATCATGTAAATCTCTTAATGGGCTCTAGAATTGATCCACCACTTACTCTCAGACTCTGTAATTCCTGTATATGGGTGGAAAGTATGTATGCATATCTGAGAGTAATATAAAATTAAAGGAAGAAAAAGTGAATTCCTAAAAATAAAAAAAAAAAAGACTGAGAAAAAGATGCAGGATAGGTATGGCAGAGTGCATGATCTGGGGTGGGGTGGGGTGGAGGGAAGGGAAAGGGGAATATGTCTAAACTGAACTGAGAAATGATGTCTGAAATACACAAAACATCAATAAAAGCATTGAAAAAAGAAGCAGTTAGGGTTTCATTTTAATCTGAGATGAATTCAACATTTTCCAGAGCTTCATGTTCATTTCGTGTTGGTGATGTGTCTATGGATGAATTCCATGACTTTTACTTTACTAAGAGCTGACCCCTAAGATTTGACCAATTACATGTTCAAAACCCGCTTGAAATGAGCCAGGAAACATCTTAACTCCTGCAAAAATACAGCTCTTTGGAAGCGATTGCCAGTCCCTTCTTACACCTATCCACAGCAGCATCACCCAGGGTGCATAACTAGACACAGCCTCCGCCCCTCACCTCTGTAAACAGCCTCAGGTGTCTCCCTGAAGCCTCCATGCAGTTATCAATCTAACTTCCAGCAACAAAAACAGCTGCCTTGAGAGAAGCAATCTGAACAAAGAAGAAATCTGAGAAATGCAGAGTGTTTGCTGTAGGATAGTGGCTGGGGCATTTTACAGGGACATGTTTCTGGGCAAGAATACTGAGTGAAACCCTCAGAGATAGCAGCTAAACAGTATGCTGGGATGAACTGGATTTTGCTTTGAACAAACTAGCACCATAGGCCATTTTGAAACTAATGGGAGAAATTGGAATATAGACAGGCTATTTATTAATATTAATAACTAAGGGAAGATGTAATTACAACAGTGGTTCAATAGTGTAAGAAATGAAATTTTCTGTCAAAATCATTTTGAAACTATATGCTTGTCATTTTCTTCAGTACGCTTGCTACAGGAATAATATTTCCCTGAATATTATTTGTTTCTTAGCTTGTCATTTGCAACTTGTAGCACTCATTTTCCATATTCCTTTTGTAAGTCTCACAGTTACATTATGGGAAAACTTTGGCTGCCTTAACTGAATATGACTTATTTGCTCATTCACAAAGCAAAGTGCCTCCTTCCTCTTTTAAATCAGCCTATCCAGTTTAGGCTGAGTGGCTGAACCTAGTCTGATGAACAACAGCCAAGCTATGAAAGGGGAAAGCAGATGCCAACGTTTTCTTCTATCACCTTCAGAGCTTTGGGTTTCACGTTGAGGTCTTTGATCCACCTCCAGTTGACTTTTGTACAGGGTGAGAGGTAGGGGTTTAATTTCATTCTTCTACAAGTGCTGATCCAGTTTTGCCAACACCACTTGCTGAAGTTTTTCCTCCATTGTGTCTTCTTGGCGCCCTTGTCAAATATGAGGTGGCTGAAATTGTATGTACTCAAGTTTGGATCTTTGGTTTTGTTCCATTGGTCAACAGATCTATTTTTGTGCCAGTACCAAGCTGTTTTTATGACTATAGCCCTCTAGTATGGTTTGAAGTCTGGTATAGGGATCCCCCTGTATTGCTCTTTTCACTCAGGGTTGCTTTGGCTTTTGGGGGTCTTTTGTTTCAAAATGAAATTAAGGAAATTTTTCCAAGCCTGTAAAGAAAATCTTGGGGAATTTAATTAGGATTGAATTAAATCTGTACAAGAGTTTGGGTAGAATGGGCCACTTTACTATATTAATTTTCCCAATCCATGAGCATGGGAGGTTTTTCCGTCTTCTGATGTCTTCTTCAATTTCCTTCTTCGGGGGTTTAAAATGTTTGTTGTAGAGATCTTTGGTGTCTTTGTTTAAGTTTGTTCCTAGGTATTTTATTGTTTTTGAGGCTATTGTGAGTGGGAAGGTCTCCTTGAATACTTCTTCAGTTGCTTGTTGTTGGTGTAAAGAAAGGCTACTGGTTTTTCTAGGTTAATTTTGTATCCTGCCACTTTACTGAAGCTCTTAATCATTTCTTGGCGTTTTCTGGTGGAGATTTTACCATCCCTTAAGTAAACAATCCTAT
>VZQC01014492.1:2914683-2964328 GCA_009823505.1 Rhizomys pruinosus
TTGGAAGCGATTGCCAGTCCCTTCTTACACCTATCCACAGCAGCATCACCCAGGGTGCATAACTAGACACAGCCTCCGCCCCTCACCTCTGTAAACAGCCTCAGGTGTCTCCCTGAAGCCTCCATGCAGTTATCAATCTAACTTCCAGCAACAAAAACAGCTGCCTTGAGAGAAGCAATCTGAACAAAGAAGAAATCTGAGAAATGCAGAGTGTTTGCTGTAGGATAGTGGCTGGGGCATTTTACAGGGACATGTTTCTGGGCAAGAATACTGAGTGAAACCCTCAGAGATAGCAGCTAAACAGTATGCTGGGATGAACTGGATTTTGCTTTGAACAAACTAGCACCATAGGCCATTTTGAAACTAATGGGAGAAATTGGAATATAGACAGGCTATTTATTAATATTAATAACTAAGGGAAGATGTAATTACAACAGTGGTTCAATAGTGTAAGAAATGAAATTTTCTGTCAAAATCATTTTGAAACTATATGCTTGTCATTTTCTTCAGTACGCTTGCTACAGGAATAATATTTCCCTGAATATTATTTGTTTCTTAGCTTGTCATTTGCAACTTGTAGCACTCATTTTCCATATTCCTTTTGTAAGTCTCACAGTTACATTATGGGAAAACTTTGGCTGCCTTAACTGAATATGACTTATTTGCTCATTCACAAAGCAAAGTGCCTCCTTCCTCTTTTAAATCAGCCTATCCAGTTTAGGCTGAGTGGCTGAACCTAGTCTGATGAACAACAGCCAAGCTATGAAAGGGGAAAGCAGATGCCAACGTTTTCTTCTATCACCTTCAGAGCTTTGGGTTTCACGTTGAGGTCTTTGATCCACCTCCAGTTGACTTTTGTACAGGGTGAGAGGTAGGGGTTTAATTTCATTCTTCTACAAGTGCTGATCCAGTTTTGCCAACACCACTTGCTGAAGTTTTTCCTCCATTGTGTCTTCTTGGCCCCCTTGTCAAATATGAGGTGGCTGAAATTGTATGTACTCAAGTTTGGATCTTTGGTTTTGTTCCATTGGTCAACAGATCTATTTTTGTGCCAGTACCAAGCTGTTTTTATGACTATAGCCCTCTAGTATAGTTTGAAGTCTGGTATAGGGATCCCCCTGTATTGCTCTTTTCACTCAGGGTTGCTTTGGCTTTTGGGGGTCTTTTGTTTCAAAATGAAATTAAGGAAATTTTTCCAAGCCTGTAAAGAAAATCTTGGGGAATTTAATTAGGATTGAATTAAATCTGTACAAGAGTTTGGGTAGAATGGGCCACTTTACTATATTAATTTTCCCAATCCATGAGCATGGGAGGTTTTTCCGTCTTCTGATGTCTTCTTCAATTTCCTTCTTCGGGGGTTTAAAATGTTTGTTGTAGAGATCTTTGGTGTCTTTGTTTAAGTTTGTTCCTAGGTATTTTATTGTTTTTGAGGCTATTGTGAGTGGGAAGGTCTCCTTGAATACTTCTTCAGTTGCTTGTTGTTGGTGTAAAGAAAGGCTACTGGTTTTTCTAGGTTTTGTATCCTGCCACTTTACTGAAGCTCTTAATCATTTCTTGGCGTTTTCTGGTGGAGATTTTACCATCCCTTAAGTAAACAATCATATCATCAGCAAAAAGGGGTAGCTTGACTTCCTCTTTTCCAATTAGTACTCCTTTAATTTCCCTTTCTTGCCTTATTGCCCTAGCAAGGGTTTCAAGCACTATATTGAAGAGGAATGGTGACAGGGGGCAGCCTTGCCGAGTTCCTGCCTTTAAAGGGAATGCTTCTGTCGTTTCTCCATTTAGGATGATATTGGCTGTGGGTTTCCTGTATATGGCTTTGATGACATTGAGGAATGATCCCTCCAATCCAATTCCCTCCAGGACTTTAAGCATGAAGGGATGCTGGATTTTGTCAAAGGCTTTTTCTGTGTCAGTTGAGATGATGGTGTGATTTTTGTCTTTCAGTCCATTTATATGCTTGATGATATTTATTGATTTTCATATATTGAACCATCCTTGCATCTCTGGTATGAATCTAACTTGGTCATGGTGGATGATCTTCTTGATGTGGGTCTGTATGCAATTTGTCAGTATCCTGTTTAGAATTTTGGCATCTGTGTTCATTAATGAGATGGGTCTATAGTTCTCCTTTTTGGTTGTATCTTTGCCTGGTTTTGGTAGTAGAGTGATGCTGGCTTCATAGAAGGAGTTTGGGAGAATTCCCTCTGTTTGTATCCTTCTAAACAATTTGAGTAATAATGATTGTAAGTCTTTTCAAAACATTTTATAGAATTTTGCTGTGAAAGCATCTGGGCCTGGGCTTTTTTGAGTTGGGAAGTTTCTAATTACATCTTCAATTTCTTCATATATTAAGGGTCTGTTTAAACTGTCAATCTCTTCTTGATTGAGTTTCTTGATTCCCAGGATTTCAGATATTCATCCCTTTCTCCTAGGTTTTCAAACTTAGTAGAGTATAGGTTTTTGAAGAATTCCTGTATGATTTGCCTGGATCTTTTCATTGTCTTTTGTGATATTTCCCTTTTCATCATGGATTCTATTGATTTGGAGTTGTTCCTTATTTCTTTTTGTTAACTCGGCTAGAGGTCTGTCTATCTTGTTTATTCTCTCAAAGAACCAACTTTTGGATTAATTGATTTTTTGTATTGTTTTCTTTGTTTCTATTTAATTGATTTCTGCTCTGATTTTTGTTATTTCTTCCTGTCTGCTGCACTTAGGGATCATTTGTTGTTGTCTCTCAAGTGTTTTTAGATGTAGTGTTAGATCATTCACTTATGCTCTTTCTGTTTTTCTGATGTAGGCACCCAGGGCTATAAACTTCCCTCTTAGGACTGCTTTTAAAGTATTCCATAGGTTTTGTTGTGTTGTATTATCATTGTCATTCAGTTCCAGTAATGCTTTTATTTCTTTCTTTATCTCTTCCTTGACCCATTCATTATTCAGGAGTGTGTTGTTTAGTCTCCATGTGTTCTTGTAGATAGTAGGGCTTATCCTGGTGTTGATATTGAGCTTTATGGCACTGTGGCCTGATAGAATGCATGAAATTATTTCAATCTTTTTGCATTTGTGGAGGTTTCTTCCATGTTCCAGTATGTGGTCAATTTTGGAGAATGTTCCCTGGGGTGCTGAGTAGAAAGTGTATTCTCTGGTATTAGGGTGGAATATTTGGTAGAGGTCTACGAGGTCCATTTTGTGTATCATATCATTCAGTTCAGATGTCTCTCTGTTTATTCTTTGTCCGGTTGACCTATCCAAAGGGCTCAGTGGCATATTGAAGTCCCCTACTATGAGTGTACTGGGGTTAGTGTGTGACTTGTAGTCCTGTAGAATTGTCTTTATAAAGTTTGCTGCACCAGAGTTTGGTGCATATATATTCATGATTGTGAAATCTTCTTGGTGAATTGTTCCTTTGATAAAAATATAATGACCTTCTTTGTCTCTTCTGATTTTTTTTTTTACTTTGAAATCTACTTTGTCTGATATTAAAATAACAACACTTGCTTTCTTTTTGGTACCTTTGGCTTGGAATATTTTTTTCCATCCTTTCACTTTAAGGTGGTGCCTGTCCTTGAAGGTAAGATGCGCTTCTTGTAGACAGCATATAGATGGGTTCTGTTTTCTAATCTAATCTCCCAGTCTATGTCTTTTGATTGGGGAGTTTATTTCATTATTATTTAAGGTTATAACTGAAAGATGTATGTTGCTTCCTTTCACCTTATCATCCATTTGCCTTTTTGGTCCTTTTTACTTCTGCAGTTATACTTTTATTAATTTCTCTTTCTAGTTTCCTGGGGATAGTTACTTCCTTCTTCTGTCCTTTGGATTGCTTCAAGCCTTCTCTGAAGGGTTGGGTTGGTTTTTCAGACATGTATTCTTTCATCTTGTTTATGTTATGGAAGATTTTTCTCTCTCCTTCAACTATAATTGACATTTTTGCTGGATGTAGTAGTCTGGGTTGGCAGCTATAGTCCTTTAACACGGGGAATGCTTTGCTCCACATTCTTCTTGCTTTCTTAGTTTGCACTAGAAGTCAGTTGTAATTCTGATGGGTTTACCCTTATATGTAACTTGTTTTTCTCATGCGCCTTCAGAATTTTGTCTTTGTTTTGGGCATCTAGCATTTTAACTATGATATGGTGTGAAGAGTTTCTTTTCTGATCTCGTCTGTTTGGAGTTCTATGTGCTTCTTGTATTTGTATTGGTTTGTCTTTTTTTAGTTTGGGGAAATTTTCATCTGTTATTGTATTGAAGGTCTGAGTAATACCATTCTCTTGTGATTCTTCTCCCTCTTCTATCCCTATGATGCAGAGGTTTGATCTTTCATAGTGTCCCACAATTCCTGGTTGTTCCACTTTTGTGTATTTTTAAATTTTTCATAATCTTTACTTGAGGTTTTTAGTTGTTCTGTGTTATCTTCCAGGTCTGATATTCTTTGTTCTACTTCCACCATTCTATTTCTGAGGCTTTTTCTGTTCCTTTCCTCTTGATTAGATGAGTGCTTGATTTCCTTTTTCATTTCATCTTGTGATTTCTTTAGTATTTCTACTTCCTTTTGGAGCTTCTCAACCTCTTCCTGTAGATTTTTGTTTTGCTGGTTGGTTTAGTTTTCATGGAATCTTTTCAGTGTTTCCACTTCCTTCTGGCATTTGTCATTCTCTCTCTCCAGGTCTTTCTTGAGTTTTTCATCCTCTCTCCTTAGTTCTCTGACTTGTTCTTTATATTCTTTGATTTCGTTGAATATGTCTTCAATTTTTCCTCTAAGATCTGTGTCCTGAGCTATCCCCAGGGGGATCCCACTGTAGGAATCTCCCACAGGAGATTGGTGTGGTATTATCCTGCACCTTTCCTATGTTGTCCCTTCATCATGTCCATGGCATGTGGGTTTCTCTTTGTCTATCTTCCAGTGCAAATCCCAAATGCCTCTTCACTGTGTTGAAGGCTTGCTTTGCTTGCCTCCTTCAGATGCCTTCATTGTTTGTTTCTTTGTTTGTCTGATTTGTTTTTCTCCTTGCTTATGGAGTGTTGACTTGTCTAAGTTTTAGGCTTTCTATTGGAAGTTTAACTCACTCTTCCCTTTCTGTTCTGAAGATTCTCCAAAGAATCCACTTGGACACTCCTTCAGCAACTCCAGTTGGCGGGATGGGGTTGGGTGGAGGTGAGGTGGGAGGGGATATGCCTATTTAGCTCATGCCCTGGTACTCTGTGCTTCAGGTGGTCCTGGGAAATCCCCAATCTATGCTCTGTGCACTCAAGTCTGACAGTGGCAATAGGCCCACCTCTTATACCAGCTAGCAGGTAGACTCTGACCCTGCAAGACAATAATTGAGTTATCCAACAGACAGACCAATGAGACTAATGAGATGCTTATCCAACAACCCTGTGACAGAATTACCCAAGAATCTGCCTGGCTGAAGCACCCGGCCCCTACCTGTGCTTTAGGTGGTCCTGGGAAACCCCCTATCTAAGCTCTGTGCACTCCTAAAGTTGTTTTTATCGAGATAACAACATTTCAGTGCTTTTAAAATATTGGATGAAAAATGTATACAAATGTACCCAAAGAGCTATTATTTTTTTTAATTTTTATTTATTTTTTATGTGTATGAATGTACTGTCTGCATGTAGGTTTGTGCACCTGTGTCGTGCAATGCTGAGGAGGTCAGAAGAGGGCATCGGATTCCCCTAGAACTGGAGTTAAAGATGGTTCTTAGCCACAATGTGGGTGCTGGGGATCGAACCTTGGTCCTCTGCAAGAGCAGTCAGTGCTCTTAACTGCTAGGCCATCTCTCAAGCCCATCAAAGAGCTATTATTAGGAAATCAATTAGCAACACAATTATTATAAAATGCAAATCTTTTCTTTATTTTCTACTCGCTTCACCTTGTGAATGAAACATCTGAGTTCACAAGTAAATTAATAACTCTACCTTCAAAATGTTCTCCTGGAGTCAAATGGAGTAATATTTTACAAACTGTGTGTTGGGACAGAAACAGTTCTTTGAATTCTAGCTGCAAATTGGCTCTGGCCTTATAATTCATCCTCTCATAGCACTGAACATCATCCACCACTTGGAAACCGGAAAGACTGAGCAGGACAGGGTGGGACATGCCTTTAATGGAGGCAGAGGCAGGCTGATCTCTGTGAGTTCAAGGCCAGCCTGGTCTACATCGTGAATTCCAAAACAGCTGCAGCCGCAGGGAGACTGCCTCAAAAAGGTTGCCCCCCCAAAAGAAATAGGAAAGTCTATGTACATTCTATCTTCAAATACATTTCCTATTTTTCTGTCATCTAGCAAGGAAAGAAAGAATAGCAACCCTGTTTCCAATAAAACATATGCTTGTGTACATTGCTGTTTATGGTTTGTGGAGACAGTTCTTTCCACATAGGTTTGAATTTCTAGCTAATTCATCTTTCCTGGATACTGTTAAGATCAGAAACCAACATTCTCAAATCAAGGATCAGGTTGTTTCTGCTTCCTGAGATTATCTGACAAAAGTGACGCAAGTCAAAACACCAAGCAGATGTTCTTCTAAAACTTCTGAATCCCTCACCAAGCTCTGCTTTGGTTACTTGAACCAAGTGTCCCTTTGTTACAGCACCACTGGGTGAGGTATTTTATCTAATTCACCATGCAAGAATTGTTATAACACAAGTCCAAGTTATTAAGAAATTAAATTTTGTCTAAGGCTTATGGACAGAGTCCTTAAATGTTGTGTCCATTATTTTAAAAATAATTACTGAATCACATGTAATTAAAACACACTAGAATGAAACTTGAATATTTAATACTATAATAAGTCACAGAACTCTAATTCCAGCATCCAAAAGAGGCAGAAGGACCTTGAGTTTTAGACCAGTTTCAGTGATATAGGAAGTTTCAGGGAAACCTAAGCTAAAACCAATACTCTGTCTAAGTGAACATCTTTTTAAAAATCATGATGAACTACCATGGAATATTGGAGAAGTGAGAATTCTGTGTGTTTACATATGTGTACCCAAGTGTTTGTGTACTTATGTATGCAGGTATATGTATGCTTTGGGGTACACAAACCTGTTCATAGGAGTGCAGAGGCCCGAAGAGGACACCTACTCTATATCTCTCTACGTTCTTCCCTGAGACAAAGGTCTCTCACCGAACCTGGAGCTCACTGTTTTGGCCAGTGAGCTCTGGTGATATGGGCGCTGAGGACCTGAATCCAAATTGCCATGTTTGTACAGAAAATGCTCTTAGCCACTGAGCCATCTCCCCACAGTCCCAAGATCTTAGAGATCTTAAATGTAAGATGTGATCTTCATCTGGAATTTCATAACATGACAGCAATATTATAGGTATAATTAAACTCTGCATCTGGCTAAAATGTGGAGTAATCTAACGGCCCTGATTAGTCAGTCAGTAAAGATAGGGTGTTCGTCAGAAATACTCTGTGCCAATTTCCACTGGGAGATCTTCTAATCATGCCAGCCAAAGCAGGACTCTGCCTCTGTCAGTTTCAAGGCTCATTGTGCACTTGACCCAGCCTCTAATAAGCAACATCATTGGAGGACAGGAATGGGCTGTAAGAACATGAAAAATAATCTACATACCTGAGACATGTTGGCACATCTCCCATTACATCAGCAAGCCAGTGGAATATGTGGAAAGGCTCTTATCACCTGCTCCCCCAACTAGTCCGACAAAGACACAGAGGTTCCCTAAAAATTCAGGACTGAACTTTCTGCCAGATTTGTCATAGCAAGGGAGAAGAGCAATCTCTTGTAAAATAATTTATTAATTATTATTATTATTATTATTATTATTTGGTCTTTTCGAGACAGGGTCTCCCTGTAGCCCCAACTGTCCTGGAACTCGCTCTGTAGACCAGGCTGGCCTTGAACTCACAAAGATACACCTGCCTCTGCCTCCCAAGTGCTAAGATTAAAGACATGTGCCACCACGCCCAGCTTAAAATGATTTATTTTTACTTTATGTGTATGTAGGTCTTGCCTGCATGTATGTGTTTACACTACACGCATGCCTGACACCAAATGACACGACACAGAATAGTATATTGGATCCCTGGAAGTGGAGTTACAGATGACTATGAGCCACCCTGTGGTTAGGAACTGAACCCAAGTCTGCTGCAGGAACAGAAAATGTTCTTAATCTCTGAGCATCTCTCCAGGCTTCATATTTTTATTAGTAAATGTCTGTTTTAGCTCTGTGGTTTTTCAACATCACTGTACATATCACAGTGTAAAAGGGGTTCTACATCATCACTGTGAAAACATTTGACTTTTCGTATCCCTTGGATATGTCTTCAGATCCACCAGGAGTCAATGAGCTCCTCTTTCAAAGTTCTTCCCTTAAGAGGTAAAAAGAAAAATGTCTACCGCCAAGGAGTATGCAGCTATGAACATTTCTTTTATTTTTTTCATTTATTTATGTGTATGAATGCATTGTCTGCATGTAGGTCCATGCACCCGTGTCGTGTAATGCCACAGAGGTCAGAAGAGGGCATTGGATTCCCCTGGAACTGGAGTTAAAGACAGTTGTCAGCCGCCATGTGGGTGCTGGGGATCGAACCCAGGTCCTCTGCAAGAGCAGTCGGTGCTCTTAACCGCTAGGCCATCTCTCCAGCCCCAGCAGCTATGAACGCCTGCCTCTGCCTCCCTTGTGCTAGGATTAAAGGCGTGTGCCACCACACCAAGCCTTTTTTTTTTTTTTTTTTTTTTTTTTTTTTTTGTAAAAAATGGGAGTGATTTTGGTCGGGCGTTTTGATGTTTAAGGGGGACTACTCACAGGGGAGTGCGTGGGCAGGTCGGAGTATTTTTTGCAGTGTACNTTTTTTTTTTTTTTTTTGTTCGTGAATAAAGGAGACTTGAATGCGTGATGCTTTTAGGTCTCTAAGGAGGATACATCCATTGGATCTGCTAGAATAGGTGTCACCTTTCCTTCCAGGATCTGTGAGAGAGAGGCTCAAAAGGGGCTCAAGAAATGAGATTGACAGAATGGAGATAGAGAAGCAGCAGACATTTTAAAAAGAAAAGGGCCGTGAAATGGAGTTGTTGAAGAAGCAGCCTCTTTTGAAGAGCCTCTATTGTCTAGAGTGTACTTTAGCACATTTCACCATACACAGTGTGCTCTCGTTCCAGTGAGTTTTCATGCACAACTGAAAAGCCGGGAGTCGCCACTGGCCGACTCCACTTAGGTTTGCTTAGCGAACCTGAGAGAGATCATCCAGAGACCACTCTCACAACCCTCAAACCTCCTGGCTGCTTTACCATGGCTGAGCATTTTATAATTAATGTGAGAAATGATTTCTCATGATGGCAAAGCCTCACACCAGCACCTTTTCCATTGCTGTACCCAGTGAAGGGTCCGAAAAGAAAGATGGTGTACAGCCTTGAGAAAGACCACTAAGGACTGGTGATTGTTCTCAGAAGACAAGACATGACCTCTTGTCCTTCCCTGGGCTGTGGAGCCAGAACTTATCTTCACGTCTGCCCCCACTGAGCCTTTTGCTAGGGTTGTTAAAAGGATTAAAACCCACAGACATCCAAGGTATTACTGAGGTTAAAAGGACTTTTAAGGCTGGAGAGTGGTTCAGCGGTGCAGAGTGCTTGCCACTCGCAGAGGAGACGGGTTTGGCTCTCAGACATGTATGGAGCACCTCCAACTATAACTCTAGTTTCAGCAGATCCCAAGCCTCCGGCCTCCTTGGGCACCTGCATTCATGCCACATGCCCCACCCCCAACACACACATACACAAACATATTTAAAATAAAATCATTTTTAAAAGATTTACTATTTTAAAAACAATTTATTGCCCACTTGTGTACAAGGCTTGCATATGTGGGGATTCAATTTGAACTTTTATTTGGACATATCCTGCCTGATAAGGTGATCAAGAACAAGACTCCAAATTCTCAAATTAGAAGTCAGTCTGCTGGTTGAAAAATAATCTATCAAAACTAACAATTGAAGAAAACCCAAATTATTTAATCACAAAGCCAGGAAAACGAAAGAAAGTAAAAGCAAAGAAAGTGAATGACAGATACCAGGTTTGAATCGAGCTAGATGACCAGGCGCTTTTAGTTCTAGGAAGGGAGTAACTGCATGCATTCATCTGGTCCACATAGTTCCCTCCTAGGAGGTCATTTTTATTTTTTTTATTTTAATTTTTTTATTAATTTTATTTATTTCTGTATGTGTATGAATGTACTGTCTGCATGCAAGTTTGTGCACCCGTGTCATGCAATGCCGCGGAGGTCAGAAAAGGGTGTCGGATTCCCTTGGAACTGGAGTTCTCCTGGAATTGGAGTTTCAGACGGTTCTCGACCACCATGTGGGTGCTGGGGATCGAACCCGGGTCCTCTGTAAGAGAGGTCGGCGCTCTTAACCGCTAGGCCATCTCTCGAGCCCAGGAGGTCATTTTTAATCCCTTGAAATGCACTGCTTTTTTTTTTTTTTAATTTGGATTCATTTTTTAAATTTTTATTTATTTCTTTTTTTAATTTTATTATTTATTTTTGTATGTGTATGAATGTAGGTTTGTGCACCCATGTCGTGCAATGCTGCGGAGGTCAGAAGAGGGTATCAGATTACCCTGAACTGGAGTTCTACTGGACTTGAAGTTACAGACGTTCTTAGCCCCGCTGGGTTGTCTGGGGATCGAACCCGGGTCCTCTGCACGCGCAGTTGGTGCTTCGTAACTGCTAGGCTATCTCGATCCGCCCTCATGTTTTATTGTATGTCTGTTGATATGTCGGAATGTACTGTCTTCATTAGGTTTGTGCACCCGGTCATGCAATTGCCGCAGAGGGGGGGGTCCCGAAGATGGTCTCGGATTCCCCCTGAAACTGGGAGTCTTCCTGGAATTGGGTAAGTTAACGAAGGTTCTCAGCCACCAGTGGGTGGCTGGGGATTGAACCCCGGTCCCTGACAAGAGCATCAGCGCTCTTAACACCTAGGCCCATCTTCACAACCCAAAATGCAACTGCTTCTTACAGGTGTTTGTGTTGGGGGATTAGCCCGGTGTGGTTAAGCTCCTTTACCTACCATGTAATAAGAATTGGGTTTGATCCCCAGGAACACAAAACACAAAAATTATAAAAGGTTTCTTTTGTTTTTTTTCTTTTTTTTTTTTTTTTTTTTTTTTTGTCTCATCTTTTTTGTTTGCTTGTCTGTTTGCTTTTTCTTTTCTTTTTTTTTTCTTTTTTCTTTTTTTCTTTTTTGGTCTTTTCCTGACAAAGGTCTCCCTGTAGCCCCAGCTGTCCTGGAATTCACTCTGTAGACTAGGCTGGCCTTGAACTCACAAAGATCCGCCTGCCTCTGCCACCCAAGTGCTAGGATTAAAGGTGTGCGCCACCACACCCAGCTTGCTTTTCTTTTTTGAGACAAAGTCTCACTGTATAGCCCTGGCTGGCCTGGAAATGACAATGTAGCCCAGGATGGCCTCTCACAGAGATCTACCTGCCTCTGCCTCCCAAGTGCTGGAAATAAAGGCATGCACCACCATGACCAGCTTCACCTCATCTTTTAAAGGAGATGGAGACTGAAGGTGGCTCCCAGGCAACAGAGGGATGCTGAAACCTGTTCCATGCTGATCTTCCTGATCTGACTCCATGTCCTTTTACTATAGTGAGCCCCAGCTACTATATATAAAACTGACTTCAGTAGGTTGTGAATCCATTTCTACATTACTAAGCTTATGGATGGTGCTTGGGTGGGGTGCTGTGAATCTGAAGCTGGTATCAGAGTTGTGGATGGCCTTGGGAACCCTCAATTTTATAATTTATGTCAGGACTGAGAGTGGTACTGAAAACCCCTAGCTATGTAACCAAACTGAGAAGAAAGACCTTACACAGGTAGAGAAGGAACTGATTCTTTTTTTTTAATTTTTATTTATTTTTGTATGTGTATGAATGTACTGTCTGCATGTAGGTCTGTGCACCCCTGTCGTGCAATGCCTCGGAGGTCAGAAGAAGATCTCGGATTCCCCTGGAACTGGAGTTCTCCTGGAATTGGAGTTACAGACGGTTCTTAGCCTCCATGTGGGTGCTAGGGATCGAACCCGGGTCCTCTGCAAGAGTAGTCGGTGCTCTTAACTGCTAGGTTATCTCTCCAGCCCCCAGGAACTGATTCTATCTTCCTCTATTGCAACTGGCATCTGACAGACATGTCCAGAAACTAAATGGATTGAAGAGAGCACACTACTTACACCACAAGGAAGACCCCTGGGTACCATGAAACCCTGCTCCGTTCACACGGAACCCTCACTTCCCTTCACACTTGGTGAACTGGAATTACTGGAACAAAGCTTTCAATGTGAGGCTTCCAGTTTATAATGCAACACCAGGGGTTTCTGGTAGGACAGCTCCTACTTTCTCAAGGAGGCTGACAGCCACAGTGGAGGAGGGCAAAAGAACTGGCTTTCAGCCAATAGTGACTGGAAAGCTGCCTTTGTCCCCACAGACAACCTAGCCACCAAGTTCACACTTCATGTGATGGCAAAACAAAATGACAAGCTGGAAAGGGGAGCACAGCCCTAAGGGCTCCAGCATGGCAAAAGCCTCCATTTCAAAGGGAGAAGCGTCTGGGAAACACTAGGTTTGTAACATCCTGCAGGTGAGAGTTATACAAAATCCCAAAGAACAAAGCACCGATTGATTTCCACTTCAGGACACTCTGCCTCTCAATAGCTTATGTGTACTGTACACACTGCCTACAGAAGCACAGGTAGTTGGGTTTCAGTAACCTGTTTTCCTGAAAGTTGAGAATGTAGCCTTATGCAGAGTGGCATCTGGTGCAGGCTCAAGCAGCCTGCTCCTGCAGCACTGCTCCAGCCGTTACTGGAGAAGCCCCTGCAAAATCAGAAGGCACCATACCAAACTCCAAGTTCTTTTCATTCCAGAATCTATTTCCCTTTCCACAGGGGCCAGGGCTCCAACACACTGAGTACTTAGCACAGTATACTCTTGGGGCTGGAGAGATGGCTTTGTGGTTAAGAGCACTGGCTGTTCTTGTAGAGGATCAGGGTTTGGTTCCTAGCACCTAAATGGCAGCTCGCAACCCTCCATAATGCCAGTTCCAAGGTATATGATGCTCGTATTCTGGCCTCCACGAACATTGCATGCAAGTGGTGGTATGCTTACACGCAGGCAAAACACTCACAACACATGAAATAAAGATTAAATATTTTATAAAGAAGAACTGAATGTTCCATATCAAAATGGAATTCATCAGGACTCATCATGGCCCACTGCAGGTTTAGGTTTGGTGCTTACATCTATGCTGTTTTTTTTTTTTTTTTTTTGCTGTTTTTTCCGGTAATGTGTACAAATGTACCTACTTGGCTGCATGCAGGTTTTGTGCACCCGTTGTCGTGCATTGCCACGGAGTCAGAAGAGGGTCTCGGATTCCCTCGGACTGGAGTTCTCCTGGAATTGGAGTTTCCAGGACGGCTCTCGGCCAGCCATGTGGGTGCTGGGGATCGAACCCGGGTCCTCTGTAAGAGCGGTGCGTCGGCGCTCTTAACCACTAGGCCATCTCTCCAGCCCCACATCTATGCTGTTTTAAACCTTCCCACCTTCACCAGTTTTTCAACGCATCTTCTCCATGATCAGGAAGCCCCTCATGGAAGACCATTTTGCAAAATCCCAAATTCATCACTCAGAGACTGTAGAGTTTTGTTTCATTAGTGGAGCAGCACTCTGAAGACCTGCACATCCTCCTTCAACATGTCGGTCCTTTCCATTTGAGAAGCTCTTGGGGGTGGGTGGTGTGTGGTGGCTTGTGTTTTGTGTTTGTGGCGTCGTACTTGTGTGTGTGTGTAGGAAGCTTTCTTTGTAATGAACAGGTACCAAGCGGCCCTGCTAAGGGAAGGGGAATACGGTATCTGCCTGCAGCCACTGTAGAGAGCTAGCCTCTCGGTGCTCCCACCTCAGGCCCTTAGCCTGGGACAATGAGATGCGTGTCCACTCTTGGCTGTGATTTCCCACCTTCCCAGAGACTGCTGACCCCTGGACAAGAATTTCAGGCTGATGGCTGTTGGCCTATCTTCAGCCTATCTCCACTCACAACACCAGCGATCCAGGTTGGTGGTCCACACTGGGACCTCTTTCCAACCCACTGGCCACCCGAATGAAATGCAGGCCTGCTTTGGCCTGTATGCATGCAAAAATTTAAAAAATGACAGCTGGGAATTCTGTAATAATGTTAATGGAGACTTCTATTTATTGCTTGCTACAGCCTCCTTTTATAAGCCAAATGAGGTCAGTTCCCAGAGCTAATCATAGGCCCCCCAATTCTGCACCACTCTACACTGCAGCTCCACCCAGCATCATGCACCTAGACCACTCGATTTGCTCCTCCTTGGGGTGGGGTCAGAAATCCCAGTCCTGCTGCACCAAGTATGGGGACAGTTGGAGCTTGAGCTTGCTGATTAAAAGACTCGCTGCCTTGGCATCAGTGTTGCGTCTCCTGGTAGTCTTGGACTCTCTGCCTTGGCATACGTGTTGCGTCTCCTGGTGGTCTTGGACTCGCTGCCTTGGCATCAGTGATGCATCTCCTGGTGGTCTTGGACTCGCTGCCTTGACATCAGTGTTGCGTCTCCTGGTGGTCTTGGACTCGGGGCGTAACACTGCATCTCACTGGATTCCTGTGATGGTGTACACAGCCTAGGAACTCCATTTTGCTTTGGTGACTTCATCTTAATGGTCGAACCCTGGTCCAGAAAAACAAGTCCAGGAAGAGCCAACCATTTATCTAACAGGTGGGATTAACTCACGAAAAGCCTAAGTTCTGATCATTGCCATTTTACACTTTTATCATAAGGCACAGAGTCTGGTGTGGGACTCAGACTCTGTGAATGTTTCATTTCTGAAGAATAACAGGATAGACAGACATTGGTCAACAATGAATGACTCAATCATTTGTTCTTTTCTGCATTAATTATTCATTCATAATACATTCATAGAAAGGGTCATTTTAGGAAAATCATCCATCTTTGCTCAATAATTCATTATGAATACCTAAAAGCTTAATGCATGTACAGTTTGTTTTAGGTATCTCTAGTAAAAAAATGTGTGCTGATAGCCAGGCATGGTGGCGCACACCTTTAATCCTAACACTTGGGAGGCAGAGGCAGATGGATCTCTGTGAGTTCAAGGCCAGCCTGGTCTACAGAGTGAGTTCCAGGACAGCTGGGGCTAAGGGAGACCCTGTTTCAAAAAGACCAAAATAAAAAAAAGTGTGCTGGATAACTTTAATGTCAACTTGACACACCTGGGTTATGGGAGCCTCGATCAGAGAATTTTCTTCATTGGACTGGCCTGTGGCCATGTCTATGAAGTATTGTCTTGATTGTTGAGTGATGTGGAAGGACCCAGCCAACTATGGGTGGTGCCACTCCTGAGTAGGTGGTTCTGTACTGTATAAGAAAGCAGGCGGACATGGGCCAGGGGAGCAAGCCAGTACACAGTGTTCCTCTATGACCCGTGCTTCAACTCCTACCTCCAGGTTCCTGCCCTGAGTTCCTATGTTGGGCTCTTTCAGTGATGAACTGTAATCCAGGAGATGTGAGCCAAATAAATCTTTCCTCCCCAACTTGGTTTTGGTCAGTTTTGTCACAACAATTGAAAGGAAACTAATAAATGTCTGTCACAATAAAAGTAACTGAGCAATGTTAACATCTACAATTTCCCAAATGAGAACATCCCAGAACACAAAGGCAATGTCAGATTAAGTCTCAGAAACAGTATATTTATTACATTGTTATTTTATCAGCCTAATAAAATATTATTATTATGTACTTATAATGGCATACTGAAAGTGTGCTGGATAGCTTTAGTGTCAACTTGACACACCCGGGTTGAGGGATCCTCAATTGGGGAATTGGCTCCATTGGATTGGCCTGTGGCCAAGTCTGTGGAGTATTGTCTTGATTGCTGAGCAGTGTGGAAGGGCCCAGCCCACAATGAGTGCTGGATAGTTTTAGTGTCAACTTGACACACCTGGGTTGAGGGAATCTCAACTGGGGAATTGGCTCCACTGGATTGGCCTGTGGCCACATCTGTGGAGTATTGTCTTGATTGTTGAGAAGTGTGAGAGGGCCCAGCCCACAATGAGTGGTGCCATCCTGGGTAGGTTGTTGTGTACCATATAAGAAGTCAGGCTGGGCATGAGCCAGGGGAGCAAGCCAGTGAACAGCATTTCTCCATGGCCTGTGCTTTAGCTCCTGCTTCCAGGTTCCTGCCCTGAGCCCTGCCTTGGGCTCCTTAAGTGATGAACTATTACCCAGGAGATGTAAGCTGAATAAACCCTTTCCTCCCCAAGTTGGTGTCGGTCAGAGTGTTTTGTCACAGCAATGGAAGACAAACTAGAACAGAAATTGGTACCAGAAGTGGGGTATTGCTGTGACAGACCTGACCTTGGTGTTTTGGGGAAGGATTGTGGAGGTGTTTGGAACTTTGGGCTAGGAAGATCATTGAATGCCAAAAGATCGTTGCTGTGGAGTTTGGAGTAGTTTTGCTGAAGGAGTTGTAGAAGATTGAGGCCTGGCTTGTGAAGTTTCTAGTTTCAAAGGGGAGCAGAGATCATCAGGACTGTGTAATCTGTGGGTTCTGGTCAGCTGGGGCTGAAGAATCAGCTGTAAGTAACAAGAGACCAGAACCTGAAGTGAAATCTTTGTTGTACTGGGACAATTGATGCTGGTTAGCTGGGGCTGAAAAATCAGCTGTAAGTAACAAGAGACCAGCATCACTGTGGTGAAATCTTCTGGGAAGAATTTCTTCAGGGTCAGCACACAGAAGCTGTGTTCCAGAAGGGGCCTGAGCCTCCATCTCAAGCCAGAAGCAGGACTTGGTAACGTGTAAGAGTCTCCTATATGGTTCTGGTGTTGAAATTTGAGGGGGTCACAGAGAGCAGCCGAGGCTTGGCACTGTGAGAGGTCAGGAAAGACCATTGGTGGAAGTGCACCTCGGTTGCAGTGAAGACCCCAGGATTGCAGGGGTCATGGAGAGAAGCTGAGGCTTTGCACCAGGAGAGGTCAGAAGAGACCATTGGTGAAGGTGCTGCCTCAGTTTCAGTAGCGACCCCAGCTTTTTGGAGATGCCGGTACCCTGGGACGACCACCAAGAGCAGCGGTAGGTGTAGAATGGAGTCGGCCTGGGCCTGCGAGATGAGTGTGCCACGGACGGCAGAGTCGGAGAGGGGGAGCTGCCGAGACCCTTTGGAGCCCAGAAGATCGTGAGTGAATCCCAGGTGTCCAGCCTTGAGCTACTTTGCTGGACTTAGGTTTTGTTTGAGAGTGCCTGATTCTTCCCTTTGAAATAAGACAGTACTTGTTTTGGATTTTACAGCAGCCCACAGTTAAGAGACTTTTAATAGACTGTGAACTTTTAAGTGTTTGGACATTTTAAGGACTGTGGGGCTTTTAAGGTTGTACTGTCTTAGGTTGTGATTAATGTTAACATCATACTTTGGGGATAAGAACTGGAAAGGTGGTGGTTTAATAGTGATGTGTTTTGTGTGTCAAGTTGACAAGGGGTCAATTGTGCTGGATAGCTTTAGTGTCAACTTGACACACCTGGGTTGAGGGAGCCTCAATTGGGGAATTGGCTCCATTGGATTGGCCTGTGGCCACATCTGTGGAGTATTGTCTTGATGGTCGAGCAGTGTGGGAGGGCCCAGCCCACAATGAGTGGTGCCACCCTGGGCAGGTTGTTGTGTACTGTATAAGAAGGTGGGCTGGGCATGAGCCAGGGGAGCAAGCCAGTGAACAGCATTCCTCCATGGCCTGTGCTTCAGCTCCTGCCTCCAGGTTCCTGCCCTGAGTTCCTGCCTTGGGCTCCCTGAGTGATGAACTGTGACCCAGGAGATGTAAGCTGAATAAACCCTTTTCTCCCCAAGTTGGTGTCAGTCAGAGTGTTTTGTCACAGCAATGGAGGACAAACTAGAACAGAAAGCTAACATTGGAGAATTTAAGAAGACTGAGGAAATCTGATGCTCATTTCACAAGATTGTCATCTTGTTTTTACTTCAATATGCGAAAAGAAAACAGGTGTTGAAGGAGAGTTCAAGGCCAGCATGCAGGGAGTGTCTGTGGAAGAAGCTAGTCAGTCAGGAGAGGCTCTGTGGAGGAAGCTAGTCACTCAGGAGAGGCTCTGTGGATGAAGCTAGTCAGTCAGCAGAGGTTCTGTGGAAGAAGCTAGTCAGTCAGTAGAGGCTCTGTGTAGGAAGGGCTGGACTTAGAGCTGCAGAGATGGGAAGTTACAAGATTCACCATCAGGTGACAACTGATGGAACTGGAGAGAGCTGCTGGTAAGACGGTGTCTTTTTGCTTTCGAGAAATAAATGTTCTGAAGTCACTCACATGTTTGCATCCCAAGTCACACAGACCAGTGGAGACGTGGCCCCCATTGCAGCTCTGTACCGGTCACAGCCAGATTCTGTAAGCCAATGTTCATTCTTTTATCTTTTTTCTATCCGACCTTCATCCATTCTAGTGCATCCTCTCAGATCAAAAAGAAGACGGTGGCTACCTAATGATTTCAGTTTCAGGCTCTAATGATTTCTGTGGAGCCATCTCAGGGACCTCTTCAATGCCTTAGAAAATTTTAGATGATAAAGTAGTTAGTTCATGGATGGCCTGAAATTTCCTTCATTCTCATGAGGATATCTCTCTCACAAATAAACATAGGGATGTTTTCTGACTCACATAACCTTTCAAATGGCATTTGTGACCAACAGTATCCTCAAGGACACCTTCAGTCTATTCTCTGTCTTTCCATTTTTCAGAGATCCACTCTTACAGTTCACTGCTAGCATCAAATTCAACATTTCCACATACTTTATTGATAGGTCTGCATCAATTTCTCACCATTTATTACTTTCAAAAGCCCACACTTGACAATTTGTAGTTCTTATGCTCATTAAAATGAGGATCAAGTCTCAAATTGTTATTGATTCTGACACGAAATTTACGAAGCTAAACCCATTGTCTTCAATAGCATTTTACTTGCTCACAAATATTTGCTGAGAAAGACTGCTACCCTAGCATGTGGATGAAAGACATAGAATTTTATTTTTAAAACATTTTATTTATTATTTTTGTTTTATGTGTATAAGTGTATTACATGGGTACACATAAGCACACCCGTGTCATATAATTCCTGGGTCAGATCCCCTGGAACTGGGTAGTGTTAGCCATAAACTGGGTGCTGCAATCCAAACCCAAGTCCTCTGCAAGAGTAGTCAGTGTTCTTAACCATTAAGCTCTCCAGCTCCAGACATAAGTATTTTAATCCATCTGTTCCAGTGTCTGTTGCCCTCATAAAGCATAGACCAAAAACAACCTAAGGGACAAAAAGGTTTATTTGACTTACACTTGAGGGAGGCTTCCTCATGGTAGGAACCTGGAGGCAGGAACTGAGCCACAGACCATGAAGGAATGTTGCTTTGTTTGCCTTTCCTGACCCACCCAACTCTCCTTCTTGTTTAATATACTTTTATTGTTGATTTGTGTATTTGATCCATTATCTTTCAGTCCAGTTTAGACACATTCCCCTCTCCCTGCCCCCCCACACCACCCCAGTTCATGCCTTCTGCCATACATGTTGTGCATCTTTCTCTCAGTCTTTCCAAAGTTTTTCACTGCAGAGGCTTGTTGTTTTGGGCAGAATTTAAGCGTATCAGTCAGTTCTTTAACCCAGTCTTTATGTTGTTGTTGTTCTCTCTACTTTCTTATGCAATTAAGGCCTCCAGCCCAGGGATCGTACCACCCACCATCAATCACTAATCAAAGAAATGCCCCAGGGACATGCCCATGACCAATCTGATAGAGGAAATTCCTTGATCTCAGTTCTCTGAGCCAAGATGATACATTTGTATCAAGTTGACAAAACCAACCAGCTCTCCATCTCATCTCAACATTCAGTGTTTATTATTTTACACACACATATTTAATACACATCAAAAGCAGCAATCAAACCTTTTATGAAAAGGGTCTGTAGTTAAGGAAATTATGTCTATATTTCAGAACACTGTCAGCTGATCTCCTAAAAGAGTACATTTTTGAATCATTAAGAACTCCAGGAGAAGAAAATTTATAATACTATTTTGGGGATAGAGTAGAAGGAGGATAAAATTTAATGAACCTTCATTTTATGTAAATACAACAGAATGCTGGATTTATAGGACTGATAACATCAGGGAACTCATTTAGTTTTATATAACCCAAGGTCCCAAACTTAAGGAATTAATCTGTTAAAGTTATTACTCTGTTAGATCAAGGGCTAGTAACTTTGTAAAATATGTACACCAAGGCACCAACCCTGGGTAACAGATAGCAGATTGAAGTTTTGGCTGATGCAATATAGGAAGGAGTACTTTTCTAACACACGAAAGAACATGAGCACAGCCTGACCATTATGAGTCAGGAAAAGGCCATGCAAGTTGCTATCTTAATGTAGTCATATCTTGTCAGAAAGTTATCTTTAAGGGCTAGTCCCATGAACAAAGAAGACTCAGGAAATCTGGAACCATGTTTTCTGGGGGCATAGAAAGGAAACTCAAATAACCCACAATACAGGTGAACTCAGGCAACAATGAGAACTTTGTACCAGATGCTGGAGTTGAGAGTCACATGGAAAAATCTGGTAAACCAAGATTCAAAGGCTATAGATGGGGCTAAAGAACTAGAAGGTCTAGAAGACCAAATTGAACTGTTGTCCAAAGAGAATGCCAGGGTAGGGGAAGCCGTTCCTGCTGCTTCCTGTCTTTCCCCAGTTTTAGCATGGTATTGGTCAAATACTAGAGGAAAGAAGGGAGTGTTGGAACACTCGAGGAGGTCATGCTAAAGCAACTACTTAGAAACAGGAGAGCACTATACAATAAAACTGCGAGGATAGCTGGTTTAATTGTGCTCCAAAGGCCATGTTAGAACAACCTTAGATGGAGAAGTACACACCACACAACCTTAAAATGAGTTTATAGAGAAGCTAGGGAGGGTAAACCTCCAGATCTCAATCTCCTCTCTCACTCCCTGCCTTCTCCCAGGACTCTCCATAGACTGAACCATTCCACACTGCATTCAGTTTATCCAATGCACTCCTGCAAATGTTTAATAAACTCGATTCTAAACTCAGGGCCAGAAACTAAAGAAGATGGAACAGAAGTCTATGATATACATATCTCTCCCAAGAATGCTACAGTCTTGTTTGTTGATAGTATTACCGAATATTTACCGAAATCTGAGTACTTGTTATAGACAGAGAGACATATCTATGCCTTCAAAGATGGTATGTTATCAATGATAAACGATTATTTGACCACTTTAAAGAGTAGTAAGAGGGAGCTGGAGAAATGACTCAGTAGTTAAGAGCACTGGCTGCTCTTGCAGAGGACCCAGGTTCAGCTTCCAGCACCCAGGTGGCAGTGAACAACTGCTCCTAACACCAGTTCCAGCATATACAATGCCCTTTTCTGGCCTCCATAGGCAATGCACATACATGATGGACCCACATAGATCTGGGTAAAAAACTCATCCACATTAAAACAAAATAGTAAAATGGGAGAGTAAAGCTCATTCCACAATGATATGCTTCAAAGTATCGGAAAATTAAGTGCACAGAAGAGGATAATATATGCATAACAAGAAAACATGAACAATCAGATACCGGTTTGTATCCCTTATCAGGTCCTGAGTGAGGCAGCAACACTTTGAAAAGCTACTTTATAGATTATGAAGGTCAGTTAGGAAACAGCTCCTCCTCCAGGGTAGAAGAAACCACAGGCCAGGAACCTGGGTTACCTGTTTTGGTAAGCAGAGGGGAGGGACCTTGGGCTCCTAGTCACACCGCTGGGATAAGTGCTGTATATGGAGAAACAGCCTACATGCTTACAAGGATCACCTACATTTATTCATTCAAGAAATATCTGCTTTGTACTTCTACACCAAGATGAACGATTGCTTTTGCAGTAGGCAGACCATGAATTCGTAGTTAATCATAATACAGATTTCTTCACCATGAAACTAATGGCTACCAAGAACCAAAGAAAGTGTCTCAACAGGTCAATGAAAATAACAGTGAACTACAACCCTGCTCTTGACAAGAACCCACGCCTCCCTTCTTGGGTCAAGTCCAACATCACACCAAGGTGTTTCCTAAGTCTGAAGTGATGGTCTTTTCAGATCACTTGTGTCTTGTGCTCTCTACTCTATGTGAGCCTTCATGACCCTCTTTATAAAACTTATTTCAGATGGATGTCAGTCCAATATGAGTGGACCTCTGATGTTGTCCATCATGGAACCAACTGAAAAAGCAGTTGGAGGGAAGAAGTCCTATCGCTTGAGTTTCTAAATTGCTCAGTGTAATTACTATTATTAGGAGACACCTCAGGCTTGTGATGTTACATCTGTCTTCACTGCTTCCTTAAGCTACACCATACCTCAGTCACTTCATTCATATAATACCCTTTAATTAGATCAACAAGATATTCCTTTAGGTCCAACTTTTTCTGGTGTCACCATCATTAAAAATAGAACTTCTGCCTCCTACATAGAAGGTGCCAAACTTTCTATTTGAGTATTCTCTTAGGACATAAGTACAGTCTTATCATGACTTCTTTAGGGGCTGTCCCCAGTTTCCAAAGTCAGACATCCCAATGTCATTTTCTCTATTTTTCCAACAGCTGAACTTCTCCTTCTGTGACTTCCACAATCCCCTGGATGGAAGAGTTTTCCCACTTGCCCTCTAAGACACCTGCTAATTGGCATGTGATGGAGCATCCCACCTGCACAAGCCCTCTCTCTTGCTAATAAATGACACGAATTAAAGTGATCACACTTATCGTATATTCCACTTGAGATTAAATAAGGGAATGCTTTATTCCATGTAAGTATCTTCCAGCTGTACGAAGAAAATGTTAATCAGACATTAAAGATGCCAAGAAAAATAAATTCAGTGTGTAAATAGCTACTTGGAGTAATTAGCTATTTACTATTTAATAAATGCTAAATAAGTTCTCCCAGTTCACCACACAACACTAAGAAGTATTTATAAGGGCACCACAACAAAGTAGCCCTGATGAAACATCAAAAGCTTTAATCAGGTTCTTGTGGCAGTCACAGAACCCTTCAGCAGAGCTTGGAGGGAATAGAATTGGTCTGGGTGGGATGACAGTAACATGATGTGGCAGCACCTTCATAGCCGGCAATGTCAGGTTATCAAACACATGGAAATTGGGTTAGTCAATATTGAGTCACTGAGGCAAAATATCTGACATCAGTGCCAGGTACGATGGCACACACCTTTAATCCCAACATTAAGGAGGCTGAGACAGGTGGATCTCTGTGAGATCAAGGCTAGCCTGGTCTACATAGAGAGTTCCAAGCCAGCTGGAGCTATAGGGAGACCCTATCTTAGAAAAAAAAATCTGACATTACCAATGTATAAGGAAGAAGGTTTATTTTGGATGGATGTTTTAGAGATTTCAGTCCAGGGTGCTTGGAAACCTGGTGGGGCAATACCATGGTATTTATTAGTGCACCTCTCTAGTACAATACCATGGTATTTATCAGTACACTTCTCTAGTACAATACCATGGTATATTTATCAGTGCACCTCTCTAGTACAATACCATGGTATTTATCAGTATAACTCCCTAGTACAATACCATGGTATTTATCAGTGCACCTCTCTAGTACAATACCATGGTATTTATCAATACACCTCTCTAGTACAATGCCATGGTGTATTTATCAGTGCACTTCTCTAGTACAATGCCATGGTGTATTTATCAGTGCACTTCTCTAGTACAATGCCATGGTGTATTTATCAGTACACCTCTCTAGTACAATGCCATGGTGTATTTATCAGTACACCTCTCTAGTACAATACCATGGTGCATTTATCAGTACACCTCTCTAGTACAATACCATGGTATTTATCAGTACACCTCTCTAGTACAATACCATGGTATTTATCAGTGCACCTCTCTAGTACAATTCCATGGTGTATTTATCAGTACACCTCTCTAGTACAATACCATGGTGTATTTATCAGTACACCTCTCTAGTACAATTTGAGGCTGAGTGTCGTAATGACTCAAATCATGGATTTTTACACTTTTTAGACTCTTTCCATTTCTGCCTTTATGTTTCATGGATTAGAACACTGGACCCAACTTTGACCCCACAGCTATTACTGTGTGAAGAGACCTTGGGCTTTTGAGATAGCTAAGCATTCAAGGTGCTCACCACCAAGCTCAAGGAAATCTGTCAGGCTCTCAGTTTTTTTTTTTTTTTTTTTNCCACCCTAATTCCAGAGAATACACTTTCTATTCAGCACCCCATGGAACATTCTCCAAAATCGACCACATACTGGGATACAGAAGAAACCTCCACAAATACAAAAAGATTGAAATATTATTATTATTTTTTTTTTGGTCTTTTCGAGACAGGGTCTCCCGGTAGTCCCAGCTGTCCTGGAACTCACTCTGTAGACCAGGCTGGCCTTGAACTCACAAAGATCCGCCTGCCTCTGCCTCCCAAGTGCTAGGATTAAAGGCGTGCACCACCACGCCCGGCCAGGCTCTCAGTTTTTACATCTGTTATATCCAATTCCATTTCCTTCCACCCAGACACTCATTCTCAAACATTTGAGATATGTCTATTCAGTCTGCATTTTGGACCCTTCTTATGGGTGAAAAAATATAATAGATTTGGTGTATTTGAAATGTCTGTCAATTTGATTTTGAAACTATAATTGGCATTTTTCCTCATCTAACACTGCAGCTTTATGCTTGCGAAGTCTGCCCATGTTTCTATATATAACTTAAACTATTTCTCCTGCATAACAGGAAATGCTCCATGCGTTATGTTATCTCTTCTCCATAGATGGCCACCTAGGCTGTCTCTAAGTCTTTGCTGCCTTTACCAGTAGTTTAACAAAGTATTTGATATTCTGATGGGTTTTCTTATAGAAAAAATATATCGGTACAAGCTTTCCCTATAGAAAAAAATTTAAGGAGAGCTGCTGATGCTCAGAGAATTTAAGACATAATTTCACTATTAAATTACTCTCCAAAAGGGCTGGATCAGCCCTCATGTCACTTAGAAGTGATTGATGATACTGGTTTTTCCATGTGCTTGCCAGCACTTAAAATTGTCTGACTTTGTTGTTTATGAACTGAATAGAGGCAAGGTCGTATTTTATCGTTGTTATCAATGAGGTTGAACATCTCTGTAGACATTTCTCAGACACATAGCTTTACCTTGTGAAAATAAAAGCATTTCTTTTCTGTGGCTATTTATCTCCATCTTTTTGTTGGCTCTTTTAGATTATACATGCTTTAGATTCGCGCCTTAGCTGTTAAAAGATGTTGCAAATATCTTCTTGCATCTGAGAATCTAGCCAAACTACATTTCAAATAACTCACAGCAGTGGCCATGGGAGGAACTCGTATGAGTAAAGGGGCAGCGTTGGAAAGGGCAGACACATAGTCTCCTGCCTTGCCTTTTACACACATGAAAACACTCTGTCCATCCAACCCTAGGTCCTTCCTTTCCCATGTGAACTATCCTCTTTACAGTTTTATTTTATAACTCCAGGTAATAATGGTGGTAATGACTTGTAATATAGGATTTACTGGCAAATAATCTGCCCAAGAAAAACACATTGACCATAAGCTATAACTGCATCCTGCGTGTCATAGCTCATTTGATACAGGAGAAAAGAATATCTGGGTGTTTTTTCAAGTCATTTAGTTTCTTTAATAGTGATATTTTCTTTTCATGCATATTACTTTATGTGCATATTCAAGTTTCTATCTTCTATTCTTATCTTCCTTATTTTTGAAGACTTTGAGAGCCAGACATGGCAGTTCATGCTGAAAATCACAGCTCTTGGAAGGCTGAAGCAATAGAATGTTCAGGCCCTCCTGGGTGACATAGCAAATACCGACCCATTCAGTGCTACACAATGAGACCTTACCAAAAGAGAAGGAAAGAATGGAGGGAGGAAAGGAGGGATGGAGGGAGAGATGGAGGGAGGGAGGGAGGAAGTAAAGAGAGAGAAAAAAAGAAATGAAAAAATGGTGGGTAGAAAAGATGGTTCATCTGGTAAATTACTCATTGCACAAGCATGAAGACACCTACTTGAAAGGCAGGAGTAGAGGTGATTCTGTAACTCCAGTGCTGCAATCCGGCAGGGACAGGAGGAGCCCAAGAACTCACTGGCCAGTCTGTCTCCAAGTTTAATGAGAAATCCTGTGTCATAAAATAAGAGGGAGAGAGCTGGAGAGATGGCTCAGTGGTTAAGAGCGCCGGCCAGAGGTTCACACTGTGAGGGCTCAGTGGTTAAGAGCACTGCCCAGAGGTTCACACTGTGATGGCTCAGTGGTTAAGAGCACCAGCCAGAGGTTCACACTGTGAGGGCTCAGTGGTTAAGAGCACTGCCCAGAGGTTCACACTGTGAGGGCTCAGTGGTTAAAAGAGTGCCGCCCAGAGGTTCACACTGTGAGGGCTCAGTGGTTAAGAGCGCCACCCAGAGGTTCACACTATGAGGGCTCAGTGGTTAAAAGAGCGCCGCCCAGAGGTTCACACTGTGTGTCTTCCTCTATCACTCTCTGTCTCATTTTATGAGATAGCATCTGTCACTGGACCTGGCGCTCACCACTTGGCTAGCCCGGCTGCCCACTGGCCCCCAGGATCTGCCTGTCTGGTACTCCCAGCATGGGGATTTCAGAGCTGCAGTGCCATGGCTGGCTTCTGTGTGGTTACTTGAGCTCCAGCCTGAAGCAACTCCCCAACTCCAAGGTGCACATTTTCACTCTAAACTTTTCCAGTTTGGGAATATAAGGGCCAGGGGAAGTTAACGACTCTCCCAAGGCTGTATGGATACAAGACATTTCTGAAATTTATATCCGTTCAGCAAGATGTTTTTTTCCACGATTATGCACACACACACACACACCCCCGTTTATTCCTACATAGACTCACAAAGTGAACCATTAACAAATAGCTGAGGAAAGCTATGGCTGCATCGTACCTTCCAGAATGCCAACCCCCAAGTTTGTTATTCCAATACCAGGTCTTGGTATCTGGATCATCCTGGTGCTTTCAATACCTCAATGCTATAACAGGGCTTTCTCAGCAGGAGGAACAGATAAAGGAAAGGGAGATAAGCAGATGTGAGCTGATCTTGTATTCACTTCCAGATCATCTCTGATAATTAATAACAAATCATACCTAAATCTTATTGCCATGGTTTTTTACATAGATATCAAAAATACTATGTACAGATTCTAATCAGATCTCCTTCACTCTCTGGCAAGTAGTTTGTAGTGTTTAATTTGAGGCATCTTTGGTGCAAAATAAAAGAGTGAGTCAAGGTCAGGATTGTGCCACCACAGTACTAACTGATAAGGATTTTACTTTTCCAATTGGTCTTCAAGCATAGCTGCAAAAGCTTCCCACTGTAGGGCTCTAGAAAGCTACAAGCCAATAACATGTTAGCAACTAGATCCCCATCTCCCAATGATAACCTAGATGGTACCTCGAGTCTTTCTATCTGTAAACCATAAATTACTGTTGGTGAAGACCCAATAGAGTGGCAATTCAGTGGAAAACCCTTTCCCAGGCTTAACACATACCTGCAAGGGGGTTATAGAAAGATCATTATCATAATGACTCATTTTAGATATGCTTACTTTCACACAAAACTGTCATTACCAGTGTTACTTCTCACTACCTGAAAATACACAGATTGACATTAGGGCAGGAGAAAAGCATAAATGCTCTGCCTTGACATGTCTAACTCAGGTGGTATGAAGAATCAACATCAGCTGAATGTTTGTTAGAAAACCTAGAAATAAGGCCCTGTAATAAATAAGGTCTCATATGAGCTCCCAAACCCTTGGCTAAGAAAGGGCCAAATAACTCTGGTAACTGTGTCTATGGCAGCTGGAGTAGCAACTCCAGGGGCCACCAGGGCCTTGTTAGTGAGAGAATGTCAGGCTGCTCCCCAGCCACACAGCCTTGCAACCCTCTCTCATTAGCTCCTTCCTACAGAATACAGCTAGTGAGTCAAAATCTTCAAAGATATCTCCAAAGTCAAAAGCCACCTCTAGATAAATGTGGGGTCTCAAAATGTTTGTTTGCCCATCCTCAGATACTTCCTCTAAACTCCCCATCTCCTAGGAATTAAGATTCTCCTATAAATGCCTGTATCTTCACAACCAATCATTATCATGACATTAAATGACACAGGTTTCTAAATAATATTACCGATGCTAAACTCATAGGGCACTTGTGGGTCTAGTTAGACCTCTGATTTAAATGTTCGTCAACAGAGCATCTAAGAGATTCATAGTGTTTTGTTTTGTTCTGTTTTTTTTTTTTTTTTCAGTTTTTAGCAACCTTCTCCCTGCCCTACCATTGTCAAACTAATCCAATTCACAGTTGATTACGTGTTCCAGTTCTGAAGGTTTCCCATGGGATTTATATTTCCCTTTGCTGATAATATAAACTTCCTGCCACCTGTGACCCAATAGGTTTAAGTTGTTTGTTTGTTAATCGACATGGAGCTCTGGTCTACTTAGCCCTGGACTTGACCCCCAACTCCCTCATAATCTAGAATCTAATAATTTCCCCTGAGTTCTAGTTACAGTTGCACCTGGTGTGTCCTCTATTGCCAGAAGCCGTCCTCACGGCAGGAGCCTGTGCTTGGTACACAAGTTGCTTTCAGGATGAAAGTCAGGTTTTCACAAAACAGAGAATTCAAGAACTCCTTGTCCTTCCGTGCCACACATATCCACATAGACTGCCTTATGTGTGCCTGACAGGTTGAAAGGGCCTTTGAGGTTTAATCAGTAAACAGCCGTGAAAGGATAACACAGTGTTCCTAGTGGGAATTCTTATCTCAAGGCTCCTGCAGGCATACCACCACTGACTACATGCTTTGCAATTTATTTGGTGGTAAGGAATAGGGGTCAGGGTAATTCCTGGGTTACTGTATCTAAAAATATTACTTTGTCCACTCAGAAGTGAGCTCTAGGCAATATGTAACTGCAGCTTGTAAGAAATTCAGGGCGAAATATTTCTATTAGGGGAATGCAGATTTTTCCTTATGTTCAGTTATGACAATTCTTTGGCCACTAATATTGATCCTTTAAAAAATTACGTTCTATACTTTTGTTCTAGAGAACAAAAGTTAATAATGGAAAAATGAAAGTTATCACATGCAAAAGAAAAAAACATGCATAACTTGCAGTGCTACAGCAAACACTGACTGCAGAGCTTTTCAGATGTAGATTTACATAGAGGCTTCCACATGAAAACACCAGAGGTTTTATGTTGTGCCTGTTTTATAAATTTCCTAGTTTTTTCTTTCTAGTTCATATTTTATTGTTGTTTTACAATTTCATGAAGTTATGTAACAAACTTTGGGCCCCGTTCCCCTCCCACATCCCCTCCCTCACCCACTGAAGCCTCTCTTCCAATGTCCTCCACCTACCTTCATGGATTTATTGTTATTGTTGTTGTTGTTGTTATTTTATTGGTTTTTGACACAAGGTCTCCCTGAAGCTCTCACAACTCACTGTGTAAGACAAGGCTGAGCTCCAGCTCACAGAGATCTGCCTGCCTCTGCCTCCTGAATCCTGGGATTAAAGGCATGCAACACCACATCTGGCTTTCTGCCTTCTTGTGTGTGCAACCTACTGACCTTAATTAGTGTCCCTTATAGTTTCCTCACTCTTAAAATGTTTTCATTCTACATATTCATTGGCCATGGTACTGTGTCACATGGGACATTTTCATGAGAGGATATATTAACTGTTGAACATTTCAATCAGTGCCTGAACTCTACTTGGCCCTCACTCAGGAACTTAGATTCACGCTTCTGACTTCAGATAAATTGTCAAACTTTTCAAGTGTCATGTTCTTCTTTTACACCAGGAACAAAGTATTATTTACTCTGGAGTTGGACAGAGGCTAAAGTCAGTTGATACCCATGAAGCAGTTAACCAAAGCCAGGTCTAGAGGCTGGAAGTATCTTCAATGTGTGTTTGTTGCCATCAGTCCAAAGGCTGTGGATGGCTCTCTGTTTACTTCCCACCTATTTGAGGGCTCTCTGCTTACTCCCCGCCTATTTGAGGGCTCTCTGTTTACTTCCCACCTATTTGAGGGCAGATCATTGACATGAGACCTCCCTCCATAGCACACAGACTGGTCTCCAACTTAGAACTGGTTTCTCCTGCTGTGTGCTGAGATCCCAGGCATGTGCTTATTCCCAGATTCATCTGGCTTTTCTACACAGAAGTTCTTCTGTGACATTTTAATGGATTCTCTAATTCCCTCTACTAGACCATCTTAATCTTGATAAAAAGAGTTGATACGGGAAATTCAATAGTTTAGGTAATAGGAAAAAAAGACCTTTATCAGAGGTTAGGAAAATGTGCAAGCTAAACCAATTTCTGTTTCTGACTCCTGTAATTCAAGTCAGTAAATGTTGATGTTCACCATCATTTATTCATTTTAAATACATACATTCATTGATTGATTGTTCTATTTTCTATGCAATCTTGGATACTTCTATTAGAGACTTAAAAACATTCATGTATAGACATCTTCAGATTGTCACAAGGAAAATTATTAAGGCACAGTGTAATAAATCATCTTAGTAAATAAATTTTATAGAAGGAACCCCAAACACTCGGTTTTATTGTTTGTGATTATGTCCATACATGGAGATGGACACACGTGCAGAGCCTCCTGAGGCCAGAGGCAGTGGAGTCCCTCGAGCTGGAGTTATAAGCTGTGTGTGCCACCCAGCGCAGGTGCCGGGAACTGAACTGAGGTCCTCTGCAAGAGCAGCACATGCTCTTGATGTCTGAGCTGAATCTCTAGCCCTCAAAGCATTCACAAAGACATGGGGTAGGGAAATAGATAGAGCTAAGGTAAAGAAATAGAATTTGTAAAGTATTTGGGGAGACTGGAAAGATGGCTTACTGGTTAAAAGCATTGGCTGCTCTTGCAGAGGACCCAGGTTCAATTAGCAGCACCCACATGGTGACTGACAACTCTGTGTAACTCCAGTTCCAGAGGAATTTGACAACCTCTTCTGGCCTCTGTGGACACTTCATGTCACAGGTGATCTTACATACATATGCAGACAGTACACTCACACACATAGAATAAAAATAATAAAAGTAAAATTTTGTTAAAGTATTTTTAGACCAAATCTTACTACTTAGTTCAGAATAACTTCTAATTTGCTATCTTTCTGCCCTAACTTTAAGAATGCTAAAATTACAGGCATTGCATCACCATGCCTGAGCTCAAATTTGAGGTTAAATAAAGGGTACAGAAAATATTACTGTTACAAACCAAACAGTACCATGAGGTGCAAGTCCTCACCCAGGATAAGGGCTACATAATGTTACAATATTAAACAATTCCCAATTTTCCACAGCTTAATCTAATGGGAAGTAGTCATTCAATATATTTTCCTGTGGGCTTGAGCAGCAACCCAAGACTGATCTCCTCTCAGAATTCTTAGATGCTTTAATGTGTAGCATACTCAGTGATTTTACATCAGCAGTAGTATTTCTTAATTGTTTCTAATCTGAAAGGACATAAGCTACTTCCTCTTTCATTTTCATGGGTGAAGAAAGTAACACAGCCATGATTTCAAAAGTGGACAAAACATAATATCTACCACAAAAGAGTCCCAGTAAACTAAGAGTTTAAGGAATTGCACAACGATCTACAAGTCTTTCTGAGAAATAACCACTGACACTATTCAGAGATTTCTTCCTACAAATATATTAACATGTAATTACAGAGTTTACTTTTCTGATTATATGTTATTATAAATGACCCTTATCATATGCTCTTTGTGTTAGTCTCCTCTGATCCTTTGTATATATTTTTTATAAATTCCCCACTTCAATACTAATCATCTACCCTATTCTGCAGGTAGGTGTGTGTGTGTGTGTGTGTGTGTGTGTGTGTGTGTGTTTGTGTGTGTGTGTGTGTGTGTGTACGTAGGCCTACAAGTATGTGAAGGTGCATGTACCCATGTGTGTTGAGGTCAGAAGACAACCTTAGCAGTATTCCCTCAACTGCAGTCCACTTTGACATCTGAAACAAGGTCTTTCACCAATGGGGAGCTCCCCATGCCATGAAGACTAGACTGGCAGCCAGTGAATCCCGGGGATATGTCTACAGATCTCTCTACACCTTCCCAGTGGTGAGTTCAAGCT
The DNA here is from genome assembly GCA_009823505.1 of Rhizomys pruinosus. NCBI lineage: Eukaryota > Metazoa > Chordata > Mammalia > Rodentia > Spalacidae > Rhizomys > Rhizomys pruinosus. The sequence goes on from VZQC01014492.1 coordinate 2,946,929, forward strand.
TGCACCACCAGATTTTTAAAATGTGAGTTCTAGGGATCAAACTCAAGTCCTCATGCACCGTACTGGCTGAGCCATCTCCTCAGACTTCACAGTCAGTTTTGAGTGTAGAAATAGCAAGGGATCACACTGGCCGAATGGCTTGTCTGCTCCCACTTCCATGAGTGCATGTTGCTGCTGTTATAAGTTATATTAGTTTATAGTTGGCCAAAAGAACTTCATTTAACATTTATATGTTACAAATATATATATATATATATACAATTATATGTTTATATTCTGCTCTTGTAACCCAGATAGTTGCTAAATTAATTTATTAGCTCAGTTTTTTAATGAAAAATACTCTGGGCTATAAAAATGCATATGTAATGTCTGCTGATAACAACAATTTTATTTATAATCCTAATATCACTTCCCCTTGCCTTATTGTACTGACTGCATCTTCTAGGATTGTAATTAGTTTAAATTATGACAGAACCAAATCTCAGAGAAGAATATTTTAACATCACACCATTGTGTATGATGCTTTTAATAAATTTTAAAGATAAGTTGTCCAATTAAAGAACTATTTTCCATCCCTTGTTTGCTAAATGTTTTATGATGGGCATATTTTGAATTCAATAAATTTCTTTTTCAACATATTTTTGGAAGATCATGGAAATTTTCTTTATTTTATAATTTTATTATTATACTGTTAAGTCAATCTGCCATTACTGAAATAAATGCAATTCTAAAAGATGTGTCATACTTTTTAAAAGTTATTTTAATGTATGAATATGTCTGCATGGGTATATGTGTATCACATGCATCCAAGAGCCCTTCCAGGCAAGAAAGGGACATCAGATTCACTTGAATCAGATTTACGGGGAATTACAAGTTGCCATGAGCATGCTAGGAACCATACCTGAATCCTCTACAAGAGCTGTAAGTGCCCTTGACCACTGAACCATGTCTCCAGTCCTGATGTATACTTGTATTTATTAATTTCAGTGTTATAATTTTGCCTTGGACTTCCTAAATTCAGGCATAGTATTGACAATTGTTTCACAAAGGGCCTAGGTGTTTCTTTCATCGAATTAGGAATATAGTATCTTTGTATCTGACAGGAGATTAATATGTAGAATCTATGAAGAACTCCAACAAACATTCAAAACCAAATTATCCACCCAATAAATAGACTAGTGAACTGAACATTCAGTTTTCAAGAGAAGACAAACAAGGGAGCTGGAGAGATGACTCAGGGGTTAAGAACACTGGCTGCTCTTCAGAGGACCTATTTTTGATTCCTAGGGGTTTGGTTCCCAGCACCCACATGGGGGCTCACAAAAATCTGTAATCAGGGGATCTGATGCCCTTTTCTGGCCTCCATGGGCATTTTGTGCACAGATGCACTTAACATACATGCAGGCAAAACACACATACACATAAAATAACAATAAACATATTTTTTTAATTTTTGAAAAGATGATGTTGCCAGTACATATTTGAAAAAATCTTCACAATAACTAAGAAATAGATTCAACCTAGATATCCATCCACACATGGGTGGATAAAGAAAATGTAGCAATACATACTATGAATTTTCATTCAAACATAAAGAAGAATGAAATAATGACATCTGCAGGAAAATAGATAGAACTGAAGAACAAAGTAAGCCAGGTTCAGAAGATAGATATTGCATGTTTTCTCTCTCACATATGGAGTCTAGATTTAACTCTCTCTCTCTCTCTCTCTCTCTCTCTCTCTCTCTCTCTCTCTCCTCTTCTCTCCTCTCCCATCTCCCGCCTCCCTCTCCTTCCCTCCCTCTCCCTCTCCCTTCCCTCTCCCGCTCCCCTCTCTTCTGGTGTGTGTGTGGTGTGGTGTGTGTGGTGTGCATATTTGTGTATGTTGTGACTTGAAAACAGATAGGAGAACTATCTATGGAGAAGAGGGGAACCAGAAATGGGGGTAAGGGTGAGTAGTGAGAGTGGGCGATGATCAAGAACAAAGTGTGGTGCCGGGTGTGTGGCGCACGCCCTTTGATCCTCACTGGGAGGTAGAGCAGATGGAGCTTTGTGAGTTCAAGCCCGCCTGGTCTTAAGAGTGGAGTTCCAGGGCAGGCTGGGACTACAGGGAGAACCCTTTTTTGAAAAGTACCCAAAAAAAAAAAAAAAAAAAAAAAAAAAGAACAAAGTGCGTAGCCAGGCGTTGTGGTGCACATGCTTATTGTTTAATCCTAGCACTGGGAGGCAGGGGCAGGATATGTGAGTTCAAGCCCAGCACCATCTACAGAGTGAATCCAGGACAGCTGGGGCTACAGGGAGACTCCATCTCAAAAAATAGACCCCCCCCAAAAGAACAAAGTGTGATGAATGTAAGTATGAAAATCCCATATGACCTTCTAATTGTGTGTACTTAAACGGATAAAGACTCATGTAAAAAAAAATAAAGATGACATCAGGAACTTTGCAGGTAAAATAAATGGAACTCGAAGCATTATGCTAAGTGAGTAACACAGTCCCAGAAAAAGAAGCAGTGAATGGTCTCCCTCATTTGTGGATGCCAACACCAAATCCCCAATGGAAGGCAAGCTGAACAACATATTTGTTATATTTCGTTTAATCTGAAAGCACTAGTTTTATAATGTAATCTTAATGGGTTCTAGAATCCACCCACCACTTAGTTTTCAGACTCTGTAATGTACGTATATGAGTGGAAAGTATGTATTCATATTTAGAGTAATAAAATTAACGGAGGAAAATGTGGAATCCAAACAAAAAAAAAAGACTGAGCGACGAGATGCAGGACAGTTATGGCAGAATGCATGATCTGGTGGGGTGGGGGGAAGGGAAAGGGAATTGTCTAACTGACTGAGGAATGATGTCTGAATAGATGAACATCCCCAATAAAAGCATTATTAAAAATAAAAAAGAAAAGTACTGAAAATGAAAATAAATAGGTAAGGCAAAATCCTCCATGGTGCATTCTACTTCCTTTCCTATGTGAATCCTACATATCTTAAGGCAGTCGAGGCACAGCCCAGCATTGCCATCGTTGATGTTTCTACTGTCTCTAACTTCACTTGTTCTGGAAAACTTCGCTTTCCAGTGTATGCCTGCCTTGCATAGAAACTACATACAGCCCCAATAGAAACTACATACATCCCCAATAGAAATGTCATGAAGGGTTTACATTAAATTGAAAATTCTGAAAGTGATCACTGAAAACAAAAACAACTTTGAGTGATATGCCTTTGATTTTGATTTTCCATCTTTTCCCTAGCTAGAATATGTGGTAGAATCTTCTCTAATAAAACTGACAGCAATGAACAACAGCTCATTCTCATTCCTGCAGCCAGGAGGGCAGGAAACTGTACACTAGTATATATGTTGCTAAGCTACAGTACTCGGCAGGTAAATGTTGATGCCTTTTTAAAATTAAAATTTATTTTATTTTTATTTTATTTTCCTGAATTGACTAATAGACATAGGAACTGTGAAAATGATTATTCTCTAGTCAGAACAAGATAATACTAAAGTCTCCTAATCTATGCACTTAAGCAAAATATATGAACAGGAGCTCTGATATCAGCAATGGGATTATTCCACCAAGGGAGGTTGGCCAGGGGATCCCAAGCCCCACACAAAAGGTAAAGGCTCTTTGCCTCTAAACTGGAATACCTGCAAGAAGAGAGGCGATAAGGCCCTGCTGTCGAAGACATGATGTTAACATGGGAAAGACCTATCGAGACCACACATGCAAGTGTACAGATGGTCTCTGGAATACCAGAGAGTGTTACCAAAGGCCACTATACCAATAAAACAAATATGGGTCTCCTTGAGTCAAGCAAGACTCCTCCATCAGCACCAGCTACACCTCACCTGCCTGGAAATACTGTGCAGCAGAGGCAGCCATATGCCTGCATATCCCAAACCTAATTGGCTATTGGCTCTCTCCTTGGAGGAATAACCCATGGCTGATGCCACAAGCTTGCACCCTCCAGTGGTCAGGAGATGTTATAAGCCACAGTAAGACCCTGTCATATTCAACAGAAAAAAATGTAATTCATGGATTAACATACCATCCAAATATCTGTGTCTATACCAAAGTAACCTATGATAACAATTAATACTGTTTAAATACCTATATATCTAATTGCTTGTGCTTAATTGGTAGGATCGAAAGGTTATTCCTGGACAAACTGTCAGCACATGAAAAAAAAGAAAAAACAGACAGAAGTGACCAGAATCCAAGACAGCAGCTCCAGAGAAAGTAGACTGTTTTGCTTCTCATCCGCCAGTGCCCCTTATCTAAGCCTAGGGAAAAATCTGTGGAAGAGGGGGCATGGTAGAATGTAAGGGCTGTGATTGGAGTGAACGGTGAACCTACAGCAATATAGCCTGGACAGTCATTTGATCAACTTGATTGAACATACAAGCCCCTCCTGCTGGATGGTGGGACCAAGGGGCTGTGTGGGTATGGGCACAACTGCTTGCAAATTGGTTTTACATGAAGGATGCTTGTACTCATAAATTAACACCTATTGCTAAAAAATGGAAAAAAAAACTGAGAGAAAGAAAAAAATATAAAAGTGTGGGGGGAGAGGGGTGTATATGGGTAGGGGATGTGGGTGTGTGTGGATGCATGTGTGGGTGTGGTGTCTGTCTGTGGGGGTTATGTCAGGTGTCCACAGAGGCCAGAGACATTGGATATCCCTGGAACTGGAGTTACAAATTGTTGAGAGCTTCAGAATGTGAGTGGGTCCTGGGAACTGAACCCAGGTCCTTCTTCAAGGGCAACAAGTGCTCTTAACCAGGGAGCCATATCTTTAGCCCTTGAGTGTTTTTAAGTTTGAATTTTTTAAGATTAACAATATTTTTGATTAGTGAGAATTTCACACAATGTATTTTGATTATATTCAGAACCCCACCCCATCTTCCTCACTGGCTTGTTACACCCCACCCCTGACTTCAAAGAACTGGTTTTTTATTTATTTTATTTATCATATTTTAAGTGATTCACAATATTGGTGCTAACATCCACAGATGAGGGATACCACTCATCGTTTGTTTTTCTGGGACTGTGTTACATCACTCAGCATGATATCTTCTAGCTCCAGCCATTTACCTGCAAAACTCATGATTTCATCTTTCTTTACTGTTGCATAGAACTCCACTGTGTAGATGTACCACATTTTCTCTATCCACTTGTCAGTTGAGGGGCACTTGGGTTGGTTCCAGCTCCTTGCTATTGTGAAGAGAGCTGAAATAAACATGGCTGTGCATGGATCTCTGCAGTAAGATGAGTCTTGTGGGTACATGCCTAGGAGTGGTATGGCTGGGTCAGGTGGCAGGTTCATTCCAAGTCTTCCAAGGGTTCTCCACACTGCTTTTCATAGTGGCTGTAGGAGTTTACATTCCCACCAGCAGTGGATGAGTGTTCCCCTTTCCCACAACCTCTCCAGCACTGGTGTCATTTGTTTTCTTGATCCTAGCCAGTCTTATTGGAGTAAGATGACATCTTAGAGTGGTTTTGATTTGTATTTCCTTAATGATTAATGATGTTGAACACTTCTTAAGATGTTTCTCAGCCATCTATAATTCCTCACTTGTGAAGTCTCTGTTCAGCTCTTTGCTCCATCTATTGAGTAGGTCATTTGTTTACTTCTTTGTTTTTTGAGTAGTTTATATATTGTGGAAATCAATGCTTTGTCAGATGTTTCTGCAGTGAAATCCCACTTTGTGGGATTTCTCTTCACTTCCTTGATTTTTTTTTTTTATGTACAGAAGCTTTTGAGTTTAATGAGGTCCCATTTGTCAATTGTCGACCTTAATTCTTGCACAGCTGCTTTCTGATTTAGGAAGTGTTTTCCTATGCCTGTGTCTTGTAGTCTGCTGCCAACTTTTTATTCTATCGTCTTCAGAGTTTGGGGTTTCGCTTTGAGGTCTTTGATCCTCTGGAGTTGACTTTTGTACAGGGCGGAAAGGTAGGGGTTTCTTATTTTCTTTTTTTTTTTTTTTTTTTTTTATTTTTTTGTCTTTTTGAGACAGAGTCTCCCTGTAGCCTCAGCTGTCCTGGAACTCACTCTGTAGACCATGCTGGCCTTGAACTCACAAAGATCCATCTGCCTCTGCCTCCCAAGTGCTAGGATTAAAGGCGTGCGCCACTACAAGTGGTGTTCCGGTTTTGCCAACACCACTTGATGAAGATGCTGTCTTTTCTCCATTGTGTCTTCTTGGCCCTCTTGTCAAATATGAGATGGCTGAAATTGTATGTGCTCGTTTGTATCTTTGGTTTTGTTCCATTGGTCAACAGGTCTGTTTTTGTGCCAGTACCAAGCTGTTTTTTATGACAGAACTCTGTTTATTTAAAGGCCTATTGAATGTGGTTTCTGTTCCCCAAATGTTCTTGAGTGTTGATCTATCCCTTGGAGTCTGACCAACCTACCAGTTGTCACACCCTTAGAGAGAACTGACTCTCCCTGTCCCAGCAGCTAACAATTGCCACTGGTTCCTCAGCTAGGGTTGGGCCTTCTTGTATGCCTCTTCCACCCATGCTGGGTTTCATCATGCTTGGGCTTGCACAGCCCTTGTGCATCCTGTCCCAAGCCCCATGGGTTCATGTGGATAACTGCACTGTTTGTGTCCAGACAGCATGGTTTCTTTGTGTACATCTGTCAACTACCTCTAGCTCATACAGTTTCCCACCCCTTTTCACAAGGATCCCTAAACCTTCAGAGGAGAGGTTGTAATAAATGTCTTTCATATAGGGTTGAACACTCTGAAGTCTCTTACTCTGTGTTAAGCACCATCTGCTGCAAGAAGAACCTTCTCTTGTAAGAGTTCAGAGATGTACTAATATATAAGTATAACAAAAATCATTAGGAAGCAATTTACTACTATGTCTATTTAGCAAAATAATAGCACTAGGTTCTCCCGTATGGCCTGTGATCTATCGAGCCACAGATGAGCTCCATTTTGTGAAGTTAGTCTTAAATCCAATCAGAAGGTGTTTGGTTACTCCCGTTACATTTATGCCACTTTGCACCACTGGACAGATCTTCCTGGGCCAATTATTACTATAGCTTGTGGGATTCACATCTGCGTGAGGTTGATGATTACGTTGCTATTCCAGTAACATCCATAGTATCTTTAGTAGTATGAAAGTTCATCAGTGAAGCCAGATGAAGGTCTGGAGTCAGCACCAGCTTGATTGATTGCTCCTCACTTGTTCCAAGGTTTACATATGTAGTGTCTTGAGCAATAGGGTCTTACCATCAAATTCTGGAGGGCAACCAAGGGCACTGGCAATAGCCAGTATTGTTTCAGGGTCTATGGTATACCTCTCATCAATAACTCTAAAAGAGCAAGCTCTTTACTGGCATCTGGGTTTTTATTTGCTAGCCTATGGTGTTTAGTAAGACCACTGAACCCCTTTATAGAGTAACTACATTTACACTCTTGCTATTATATATGTATATACTTTAACAGGATTCTATAGTATTAAGTTTCCATATCATTTTTTCAAAAAGTTTTTAACGTCATTTATCCCTTCAATTCCACTCTCTTCTGCCCTGTCCTCTCATTCTCCACCCAATTTAAACCTTCTTATTCTATTATTGCCTTTCCCTCTTTATAGCACTGCATTCTGTACTTTGCCATGACCTCCACACACATGGTCCCTTATCAGCTTCCTCACCTCTATAGATCTTTCAACTGAAATGTACTGTGTCTTCCATTTGTTGACACACTTTGAAAGATAAAATAAGAATGTGTCCTCATGGTATCCATAGCAATTAAAACAGGACTCAAAATTAATGACCACAAATTCTTAATTTTTTAATTAGGCTTCTAAAATGCTTAATATAATTGTTTATAAAAATATAACATTCACAGAAATATAAAGGGAACCCATAGAGCAGAGGGACGCATTGTTTAACACCTATATTCTCATTTTTTGGTTTTTAGCCTTAGCCTTTAACAGCTGCTCCTCCAGCCTGACGCCTAATTCTCAAAAGATACTCTTCAGAAAACACGAAGAAACATACAGACCAATAACAACATGGAAGAAACCAGAGAGAAAAATGGATCCCTGAGTGGTAAAGAGGTGTGTTCAACTTCATTATTCAAAAGAAAAGTGAAATTAAACTCAGGAGGAGTTACTGCTGTTCCATTTGCACAATAACTGCAGAATGAAAATACCAGCAACCTTTGCTGATGGTGGGAACTAGCTGCTGTTTAAACTGTATCTTTGTGAGTTTTGGCATTTGTCCATGATATTTTGATAAAATGGTAGCTAAAGTTGATTTCCCAGCTTTAACACCTAGAGAGGATGGGGAAGTGTCCGTTAACCTAAGGATATCTAAAATATATGAACAATTAATTTTTAGTGGCATGTTTTGCAAACCCTTTTGTAAATTGGGGGTCAAGTACCAGAGCAAAAAGCTAGCCTGCAGTAGCCAGAAATGAAGAGGGGCTACATTTATGTGTTCCAAGTACTGTGTGCTTCTCATGGGCAACTTGTTTACTTATGTATGGTCTCACCAGCAACTGGGGGCTCTTCACATGGAAAACTGGTTTAGAAAGGAGATGTTTTCATGTCCTAACTTACTGACCCATTACCCAGTGACTGCCTGATCGTCACGGAGAACATGGCTGGAAGGGAGTCTAGAGCTCCTTAAAAAGCAGTGGCACATTCAATCCACTACTACTACATGATACATTCCAGGATCGTTACTTACACATGGGCAAGGAAAGTTCAATGAGCTTCTAGAATAGTTCATCATGCCTTGGTCTGACAAGAGGGAAGCAACTAGCAGTGCCATATAAGGTGGGGGTCACTTTAAAGCCATGTGCAAATATTATGTGTTCTCTTTGGACGAAGCTGCCAAAATGCTGGGGAGCCCAGTGAGGAAAGTGGGAAAGATTCCCCTGGGACTTTATCCCTGATTGTCTGCTTGACCTGTGGCCATTCCAGTGTGCCACAGAACCCAAACCGGGTCAAGGCTGACTGAGCCTGATTCTGGTATGAGAAGTGGAACATACCCAAAATAGACACAAAAGTAACATTAAACTGTAAGAATTCAGCACATGGTGAATGACAGCATCTCCCCTCAGATCTCAAATATGACTTCCATTTGCATTTTATCAGAGGCCATAGCTAGTGGAGAAATACAGAAGGGAAAATTGAGAAATTAAAGATAGAAGAGAAAATATCATAGAAAACGCAAGAAACTATGCACAATGTATTGGCATTAGAAATTTTTAGCATCGAATACATATTTTATTTGTTCTTAATATATAAATAAGTAACCCATTAAAACTTACCTAGATATACAAGCAAAATGTCAAAGAATGCTTACAAGGCCAAGAATATATTCTTAATCTCATCGTGTGTAAGTTAAACACAAATTAAAAATAATATGTATAAGTTAATAGCATTGGCAAGGCTGGAGATGAGGCTCCAGGGAAGGGTGCTTCCCTAATATGTAGAAGGCCATGGCTTCCATTCCTATTACTGTACAAAGAATCAGGGGCAGGGGAAACAGTTTCAAATTTTGGTGGAGATTTTAAGGTTACTATAGCTATTCTGTGGTGGTAGAAGCACAAATTCTTTCAAACCACATGGAAAATGTTTGAGAATATCTACTAAATCAATTGGCAGTCCTCAACACAAGTTCACATGAACACCACCAAATAGACTCAATAATTATATACATATATGTATATTTGTAAAGGTAATATATATGTAACAATAATAAAGGAGAGGACAAGAAGTTGAGAGGGGGGTTGGAGGAGCATGGGGGGTGTTGGTGGTGGACAGGGAGGGGTGAAAATAATTCAAAGACAATATTCATGCATGAAGTTCTCAAAAATAAAAGAATTGCTTTAAATTTTAAGATGAATTTCCTTTTCTATTCACTTGTACTTGAACTAGCCAACTGGTACTGGTATACTCCAATGTAATCAAGTATAAAATATCTTTCTAAATCTACTTATTATTGTGTTCATGTCTGTGTGTTGGCGCACATGCCAGCATATACATACAGAGGTCGGAGGACATTATAGAGCGGATTCCCCCACCTCTATGTGCATTTCAGAAATTGAACTCAGATCGCCAAGCTTGTGCAACCAGCTCTTTTACCCACTGAGCCATCTCCTCAGACCCCTACAAATATTAACAGAAAAAAAAATCTGTGGATGTCATGAAAAACATGGACTCTGAATGGGATAAAGGAAATCCATGAAGCACTTAGAGCTTAACCCTCCACCTGAGAGATGAACTTCCCAATTTCCACAAATAGCAAAACTCTTTCATTTCACAACTTTAGGCTTTTTGCTACCTACACTTGAGGTTAGAATCTAAATCCAAAATTACCAAGACTTATGTTAGATCTACAGATTTGTAAGCAGAAATGATTTGATTTAGTTGGAGACAGTGGCCAGGCATAGTCACCCAGGCTGACCCCAAACTCTTGCATCCACTGCTTGAGTGCTAAGATAACAGGTGGCACCAACAGAACCAACCTCAGCAAGAGGCACCTTGTCTGTAGCAGGTAACGTTACTGAAGTCTCCTTGTTTAGATTCCAATTATATCCCTCAGTCCAAACTGACACAAATGCCGCTAATAAGTCCAATCCAGCTGAAGAACTAACTGGAACATAGGGATGGGAATGTAACTTGGTGGTGGTAAAGTGTTTGCCAAGCATATGCAAAATCCAGGGTTTCATCTCCAGCACTAAAAAACTGACTCATAGCATGCTATGAGCAAGGAATCCAGATACCTCTTCAATTGGATGTATGCCTCAGACATTTTAAGCTTGCATATTCAGAGTACTCAGTAACAAGTCTAAGACTTATGGGCACTCAAACATTACAAATGTCCCCAGCAGTTCCCAAAGTGGCCTCCAAGTCACTGGGAGCAAAATCTAGCAGAAAGTGCTGAAAGGGCTACAGAGGTTCCTATCCAAACCTGTAGCGCCACTGTCCCAGGTGGGGGAGAACCAGCTCTGTAGATTGCAGGAACAGTTGCTCCAACCAGCCTCCAACAACTGTAAGAACTTTCTAGCATTCTGAGCCTTACTGGCACACAGGTGAAAACCCTATTCCCAAATCAAAAGTGGAAGTCATGTCAGGAAAGCAATAGACCAAAGCAGCACAGCAGTGTGACTCCCACCCTTGGAAGATCCAGACCTCCACTGGACTTGTCTACACCATGCCGTACTGCCATACCTGGGAATCTGCCAGTGTTGACCAACCAGAATTAACACTGAATTCTTTCACGCCTATGACCTACAGTGATACTTTGAGTATATATGCACATAATGTATGTGTTTGTGTGTATTTGCATGTGTGTGAAGATGTGCATACATACATATATATGCTCATAAAACATGTGAAATAACTTTCCAGAGGCATTGTAATTAATAGCCCAAACCTAGATTTATTCCAACTATATAATAAAAGATAGGGGCTGGAGAGATGGCCTAGCGGTTAAGAGCGCCAACTGCTCTTGCAGAGGACCCGGGTTCAATCCCCAGCAGCCACATGGCGGTTGAAAACAGTCTTTAGCTCCAGTTCCAGGGGAATCTGACACCCTCTTCTGACCTCTGCAGCATTGCACGACACAGGTGCACAGACCTACATGTAGACAGTACATTAATACACATAAGAAAATAAAATTTTAAAAAAAGATAAGATAAAGAAGAAAAAAACTTTCAGTGGACTACTCACTACTCAGAGTGTACCAGATTCTAAAGAATCTTCAGGGCTGGAGAGATGGCCTAGCGGTTAAGAGCGCCGACCGCTCTTGCAGAGGACCCGGGTTCGATCCCCAGCACCCACATGGCGGCCGAAAACCGTCTGAAACTCCAATTCCAGGAGAACTCCAGTTCCAGGGGAATCTGAGACCCTCTTCTGACCTCCGCGGCATTGCACGACACAGGTGCACAGACCTGCATGCAGACAGTACATTCATACACATACGGAAATAAATAAAATTAAATAAAAAATAAAAATAGAAAAAAATAATAAACTATAAAAAAAAAAGAATCTTCATTGCTCTTAGTAACTTTTCATTACATGGATGGCTAAGTATATAAGAATTCATTCTTTTTTTTTTTATTTTTTATTATTATCATTTGTTTATGTGCACATGCACACATTGCATGTACCACACACATCACACCACACTACACACACATCATATATATACCAGTATTATATCCTCTCTATGTACTATATTCTATATTATATTATCTCATTAATGCGATCAAGACACCCAAGAAAATGTTAAACAACTATAAAATACAAATAATTAGCAAACTTTATAAAGTAGGAGCGAAGGGAGTAATGTCTTGGGTACCAGACCACAGGCCATGTGAGCGCCAGCATGGACGACCCAGCAGGAGCAACAGTAACAATGCCTCTGGTTCCAGTGTGCAGGCCAAGGGAAGCTCCAGAATGAAGGGCAAGAACTAGCTAGTAACTCTAGAAAAAAAAAATAAAGGTGAAGACCTGAAGCTTAGAGCAACCACCTGCTCATAACCAATAAGAGGGCAATGAAAGCGCCTGAATGAAGAAAACAACCAAGTTCAGTCTTCAACTCTTCTAAGAAACACTCAAGTTCCATAATTCAAACAACAAAATGAATCTACATGTTAAAACCACAACGAAAAAAATAACATGAGAAACCCAAATAATAAGTCCCCAGTAAATACTACCAAGACTGTAGAAGACTCCTGTAGTGATGACTCCATTGAAGTAACCCAGGACACAGATCTTAAAAACAAAACTATCACAAACATAATCAAAGAATTTAAGGAATTTGAAGAACATACAGACAAACAAATCAAAGAACTAAAATGATAAACTTAAATAACACACAAATGAATCAAAGAACTAGAAGGAGAGAATGATAAGGTATGGAATGAAGTGAAAACACTGAAGAAGTCTCAGGCTGAAATGGGAAAGAAAATCGAACACACATCCAGTCAACAGGAAAATATGGGAGAAAGCCTCTGTAACAGAATGAATGAAGCAGAAAATAGAATATTAAGATTGGAAGACAGCACAAAAGAATTGGAATGCTCAAGCAAAGACTATGAAAAATTTTAAAAAACACAGGGGTGGAATAACCGAGAAATGTGGGACACCATGAAAAGACCAAACCTCCAGCATCATAGAGGAAGGAGAAGAATCCCAAAATAATGGTATTGACCAGATCTTCAACAGAATTATAGAAGAAAATTTCCCAAAGTTAAGGAAAGACACACCCATGCAAATACAAGAAGCAAATAGAACACCAAATAGGCAAGACCAGAAAAGAAATTCCTTACGCCATATCATAATCAAAATGCTAGATGCCCAAAACAAAGACAGAATACTGAAAGCCACAAGAGAAAAGCACCAAGTCACATATAAAGGGAAACCCATCAGAATTACAGCTGACTTTTCAATGCAGACAATGAAAGCCAGAAGAGCTTGGACTAAAGTATTCCCAGTTCTAAATGACTATAGATGCCAACCCAGAATACTTTATCCAGCAAAAATATCTATTAAACAAGCTGAAGGAATATAAGTCCAGAAAAACCAATGCTCCAGAAAAATAATTGAAGTGCTACAAACAGAAGAAGGAACAACTACTCCCAAGCAGCAAGAAAAAATAATTGAGGAAGGTATAAGTATGGAAATACAAAAACAAACCAAAGATGCAGACAGAAACTAAAGTGATGGGAAGCAATATACATATTTCAATAAAAAATTTAAATACCAATGGGCTGAACTCCCCAATCAAGAGACACAGACTGGGAGAATGGATTAAAAAATTGAATCCATCCTTTTGTGTCTCCAAGAAACCCATCTCACCTTCAAGGATAGGGAGCATCTTAAGGTGAAAGGATGGAAAAAATATTCCAAGCAAATGGTACTAAGAACCAAGCAGGAGTTGCTATTCTAATATCAGACAAAAATAGACTTCAAATTAAAACTAATCAAAAAGAGATGTAGAGAGGGTCACTACATTCTTACCAAAGGAACAATTAACCATGAAGATTTCACAATCATGAATATATACTCACCAAACTCTGGTGGAACAAACTTCAAAAACACAATTCTGCAGGACTTCGAGTCACAGAATAATCCCAGCATACTTATATGGGGGACTTCAATACCCCACTGAGCCCACTGAACAGGTCAATGGGACAAAGAACAAACAGAGAGACATATGAACTGAACAATATAATACACCAAATGGACCTAACAGACATCTACCAAATATTCCACCCAAACACCAAAGAATATATTTTCTATTCAGCACCTCATGGAAGTCTCCAAAATCGACCACATACTGGGAAACATAACAAGCCTCAATAAATACAAAAATATTGAAATAATTCCATGCACCCTATCAGACCAAAGTGCAGTAAAACCTAATCTCAACAATGGAAGAAGCCCTACTCTCTACAAGAACTCATGCAGACTAAACAACACACTCCTGAATAATAGATGGGTCAAGGGATAAATAAAGAAAGAAATAAAAGTATTCCTGGAAATAAACAAAAAGGACAATACAATACACACACACACACACAAAAAAAACCTTTAGGATGCTTTAAAAGGAGTCCTAAGTGCACAGGGAGCCAGTGTGCCAGTGGCCTGGGCCTCAAGGACCAGGCAGGACACCACGCCCCTCCATATGCATGAGCGGGATGGGCAGAGTCACCCAGCCATGCCCAGGGAGATGTCCAGGAGGCCAGCAAATGGTCAGGTAGGCAAGAAAAGCATCCAGGGAGCCAGCACCAGTGGCCTGAGCCTCAGGGAACAAGCGGAACACAACACTCCTCCACCTGTGGGAGCAGCCTGGGCAGAGACACCCAGCCATGCTCAGGGGGCTGGTGCATAGGCCAAAGGAGCAAACCTCCCCCCCCGTTGTGCTGCAGATTTTCCAGTAAGCTGGTGGAGTTGTGGTGCAGATGATCCAATGGCCACATTGTTAGTGATTATAAACTGAACAGCCAATGTAGAGGAACTGACCAGCAGGAAGCACAGTGAGTGACCAATCAGTCCTCCATATTAACATTTGAGATTAGCAACAGGTTCAAAACAACAGCAACAAAAAATCCCAAATGCCAAAATCACAATGAAAAAACAACATGGGAAAAGCTCATAATAAACCCAACACAGAAATTTAGCAGTCCTATAGAAGATCCCTACAATGAGATCTCCCTAGAAGGAAACCAAGGCATGGACCTTAGAAGAACAATAGTAGACATCTTCAAAGAAATCACCAAAGAATAAAAAGAACAAGTCAGAGAACTAAGGGGAGAGAATGGAAAACTCAGGACGGACCTAGAAGAAAAGAATGATAAAATCTGGAAAGAACTAGAGGGAGAGAATGATTAACTGAAAAGAACTCAAGGGAGAGAAAGATAAACTCTGAAAAGAGCTAGAGGGAGAGAATGACAAAGTCTAGAAGGAAGTGGAAACAATGAAAAGATCCCAGGCTCAAAGGAACAAAGAAACTGACCAGCAAAGCATGGAGCTAGAAGTAGAGAATGACAAGCTCCAAAAGGAAGTAGAAATACTAAAGAAAACACAGGAAGAAATGAAAAAGGAAATTGAACACTCATCCAATTAACAGGAAATAATGGGAGAAAGCCTCTGAAGCAGAATGGATTAAGCAGAAAAAAGACAATCAGACCTGTAGTATAACATGGAACAACTAAGATGCTCCAGTAAAAATATGAGAAATTTAAAAAAAGGAGTGGAACAACCAGGAAATTTGGGATACTATGAAAAGACCAAATCTCCACATCATAGGGATAGAGGAAGGAGAAGAATCCCAAGACAATGGTATTGATCAGATCTTCAACAGGATAATAGAAGAAAATTTCTCCATACTGAAAGAAGATAAACCCATACAAGTACAAGAAGCACATAGAACACCAATAGACAAGACCAGAAAAGAATTTCCCCACGCCATATCATAGTTAAAAGGCTAGATGCTCAAAACAAAGACAAAATACTGAAAGCCACAAGAGAAAAACAACAAATGACATATAAGGGGAAACCCATCAGAAATACAGCTGACTTCTCAGTGAAAACTATGAAAGCCAGAAGAATGTGGACCAAAGTGTTCCCAGTACTAAACAACCTTAGAAGCCAACCCAAATTACTATACCCAGGAAAGATGTAGAATATTGTTGAAGGAGAAATAAAAATATTTCATGTCATAAACAAAACGAAAGAATACATTTCAAAAAACCCTGACACTTCAGAAAATACTTGAAGCAGTTCAAAGATCTGAGGAAAGGAGCAACTATCCCCAAGCAACTAAAGAGAGAAATTAATAAAGGCATACTAAAAGTTCAAAGTTCCAAAGACTTCCACATTTCTCCAAACACTCACATGGTCAGGTTCTTCACAACTAACACCCCACTCCTGTTACCCAAAACTGTATTAGTCACTTTTCTGTTGCTGTGATAAAACAACCATAACCAAGGGAACTTATAAAAGGAAGAGTTTATTTGAGCTTACAATTGACAGTTCCAGAGAATTGAGAGTCCATTGTGGTGGGGAGGCATGGTGATAGGGGCTGGAGTAGAAAGCCACAGTTCACAATGATCGCAGGAAGCTGAGAGAGAGACACTGGAGCCTGCAAGGCTTGTTGAACTCACTAAGCCTGCCCCCAGTGACATACTTCCTCCAGCATGGCCACACATTCTGAGATCTCCCAAAACGGGGCCACCAACTGGGGATAAAATGTCTGAATACCAGCCGAGCATGGTGGTGCATGCCTTTAATCCTAGCACTTGGGAGGCAGAGGCAGGCGGATCTTTGTGAGTTCAAAACCAGCCTGGTCTACAGAGTGAGTTCCAGGACTTCTGGAGCTACAGAGAGAACCTGTCTCGAAAAAGACCAAAAAGAAAGTCTGAATACAGAGCTGGAGAGATAGCCTAGTGGTTAAGAGCACTGACTGCTCTTGCAGAGGACCGGGTTCGATCCCCAGCACCCACATGGCAGCTAAGAACCATCTGTAACTCCAATTCCAGGAGAACTCCAGTTCCAGGGGAATCCAAGACCCTCTTCTGACCTCCGCAGCATTGCATGACATGGGTGCACAAACCTACATGCAGACAGTACATTCATACACATACAAAAATAAAAAAAAATTGCTTTTTATAGTTGGGAGGTGTGGTGGTTGAATAGATCTGTCCATCCATAGCTTCAAGTATTTCAGACTTTTTTTTTGGTCTTTTCAGAGACAAGTCTCCCTGTAGCCCCAGCTGTCCTGGAACTCACTCTTAACCAGCCTGGCCTTGAACTCACAAAGATCCACCTGGCCTCGTGCCTCCCAAGTGCTAGATTTAAAGGCATGCACCACCATACCTGCCTCTTAGCTGATCGATCTTTTTCTTTTCGTTC
>VZQC01014492.1:2965016-2979820 GCA_009823505.1 Rhizomys pruinosus
CAATAAAGCAAGAAAGGGAAATTAAAGGAGTGCTAATTAGAAAATGGTAGTCAAATTGTGTGGAACTCTAGGTTCCGAGACCTGGACCACCAATCTGATGTAGGACATGGACAACCAACTCGAAGGAAGGCTGACAAAGTTTTATTTCTGAATCTTAAGCTTTTATATCTCTCACAAGTTGCAGAGGTTTTCCAAGGACAATTACAGAAAACTACACAATGTATACATGCTAGATGTAAGGAAGGCTTTAGGAGAGGAACAGAATTCAAGGTTTAGCAGGCCTAGCCATAAAAGTAAACAGGAACATAGTGACATTGGGTTTCAGCAGTAATATGTCTAACAATTTCTGTATTTACATTCTAAGTGTAAACAATAAAGGGTAGAGTCTTAGGTAAACTCTGTAAGCTTCTACCAAGCCCAAGCATTCAAACTCAATCATACCAAGTCAGCCCTCTGCCAACTTTTCGAGAGGCTTCTTTCAAGTTTTTGACATTCAACCAGCCAGAGAATTCATAACCCCACACAAACTATCCTTTTTCTCAAAGTCAATTTTTTATTGAAGTTCTGTGCATTTCATTAAAAATTACAAATCAAATCTAGACCCCTGCACCTTCTCTGTCCCCCACCCCACAAGAGCTCATGAATTCTGCAAAAAAATGTTTTTCATCTTTTTCTCAGTCTCTCTCAAAATTTTCCATGCAGAAGTTCACCATTTCAGTCAGTTCTTTGACACGGTCTTTCTGTTGTTGTTGTTATTCCTTGCAATATGCATCCCTCCAAAATATGCACATATGCATGCCACATATATCATAGGTTTTAGCATCTTCAGCTTATGATTTTTTTTATTAGACTGGAAGATGTCATGTTTGAAGGCTCCTCCTTGGCAAGCCCAAACTACCATCAGTCATGTCCTTGTGTTCCACACTGGGGTTTTCCCTTCCCATGGTCACCAAATGAAGTCCAGTAAGCCACCACATCCTGTCTTGATCTACCTTACTAGTCTCCATGATACAGCCTGGGTAGTCCAACAATGGCAGTCTCTGAAGAGGTAGAAACCCCAATAGTAGTCCAATCCACAAGTTGGATGTCTCAGGAGTCCCCATCTGGAACTGAAGGTTTGGAGGACTCTTTGAAAGACATGAGTCTTCAGTCCATATTGGAAGGTTGAAAAGCTGTGTCTCACATCTTTGAAGGATGGTAAAAGCAGTGGCAGCCACAGGGTAGCTGCACTTGCCAGTAATAAAGGAAAAACAACTGTGATTTATTTTTACTAAGTTCTCAAGTTTTATACCTGAAGTACAATTTCTCAGGACTTACTATTTATATATTTCTAGTTATACTTTCCTTTTGGATGTTTAAGGCCACACAGTTAGCCCAGATTAATTAAAGTTTTTGTTTTCTCAAGGTCAGTTGAGGATCTGATCCTCAAGGGTCACTCAGGGTTTTTTTCCAGGGGGGGAGCTCCTGGCTCCTTTTGGCTTTTCAATCACCAGTTCCATCCATTCTAGTACAAAGTCAGGTCTTGCTATACCAGGCTTCCCCTTTTGAAGCATGAGCAGACTTTCCTCTTTATAGAAAGGACTTTATAGAATGGCTGAAGTCCCATTTGTGGATCTCCAAGACCTCCCTGCACAGGAAGACTGGTGACTCACATTTGCACAACATTTCAAGAGATGCAAATTATTCCTTTTTGCAGATGATGTGATAGTCCACCTGAAGGAAGTTAAAAACTCCACCAAGAAACTCTTAGAAACAATTAAGAGTTTCAGTAAAGTGGCAGGATACAAAATTAACCTTGGAAAATCAGTACCCTTTCTTTAAACCAACAAGAAACTGGAGAAGGAATATAAGGGGACCTTCCCACTCACAATAACCTCAAAAAAAAAAAAAACCTGGGAACAAACCTAACCAAGGACACCAAAGAACTCTAAAATGAAAATTTTAAACTTCTGAAGAAGGAGACTGAAAATGATATCAAAAGATGGAGAAACCTCTCATGCTCATGGATCAGAAAAATTAATACAGTAAAAATGTACATTCTACCCAAATTAATATACAGATTCAATGTAATCCCAATAAAAATCCCCATGAGTGTCTTTATAGACTTGGAAAAAAATATTAAATTCATTTGGAAAAACAAAAGACCCTGAATAGCTAAAGCAATTCTGAGTGAAAAGTGCAATACAGGGGTATTGCTCTACCAGACTTCAAGCTATATTACAGGGCCATAGTCATAAAGACAGCCTGGTGCTGGCCCAAAAATAGACCCATTGACCAGTGGAACAAAATTGAAGATCCAAACTTGAGCTCATACAATTTCAGCTACCTCATAGTTGACAAATGTTAAAACAAACAAACAAACAAACAAACAAAAAACCTCAATGGAGGAAAGATAGCATCTTCAGCAAATGATGTTGGCAAAACTGGATCACCATTTGAAGAAGAACAAAATTAAACCCCTACCTCTCACCCTGTACAAAAATCAACTCCTAGTGGTTTAAAGACCACAATGTGAAAGCCGAAACTCTGAAAGTGATAGAATAAAATTTTGGTAGCAACCTACAAGACATAGGAGTAGGAAAAGACATTCTAAATCAAACAGCAGCCACACAGAAAATAAGGTCAACAGCCGACAAGTGGAAACTCATTAAACTGAAAAGCTTCTGTACAGCAAAAGAAACAATCAGTGAAGTGAAGAGAAAATCCACATAGTGGGAGGAAACCTTCACCAGTGATATGTCTGACAGAGCATTAACATCCAGAAAATATAAACTACTCACAAAACAAAGAAGTGAGAAAACAAATGACTCACTCAAAAGATGGAGCAAAGAGCTGAACAGAGGCTTTATCAGTGAAGAAGTAAATACACATCATAAAGTGTTCAACATTATTAATAATTAAGGAAATGTAAATTAAAAACACTCTCAGATATCATCTCTGATAAGAATGACTCAAGATCAGGCTGGAGAGATGGCCTAGTGGTTAAGAGTGATGACTGCTCTGGCAGAGGACAGGGTTCAATCCCAGCACCCACATGGCGGCTGAGAACTGTCTTTAACTTCAGTTCCAGGGAATCTGACCACCCTCTTTCTGACTCTCCGGCTATTGCACGACATGGGTGCACACTACATGCAACAGTAACAATTCATAACAACACAACACCACACCACGAAACTTCTAACCCCCACACACAAACAACAAAAAAAAAAAAAAAGAATGGCTAAGATCAAGAAGTGAAAGACAAAAAATGCTGGAGAGGTTGTGGTGAACGTGGAACACTCATCCACAGCTGGTGGGAATGTAAACTCCTACAACTACTATGAAAAGCAGTGTGGAGAACCCTTAAAAGGCTCTAAATGACCCTAACACCTGACCCAGTCATACCACTCCTAGGTACATCCACACAAGACTCATCCTACTGTAAAAATTCATGCACATCTATGTTTACTGCAGCTCTCTTCACAATAGTGAAGAGCTGGAACCAACCCAAATGCTGCTCAACAGATGAGTGGATAACAAAAATGTGGTACATCCACACAATGGTGTTCTATGCAGCAGTAAAGAATGATGACATCATGAACTTTGCAGGTAAATGGATGGAACTCGAAGCCATTATGCTAAGTGAAGAAACATAGCGCCCCCAAAGCAAACAAACAAACAAACAAACAAAAAACCTGGAAATGGGAATCTCTTAATGGGCCCTATAATTAACTTACCACTTATATTCAGACATTGTAATTACCATATATGGCTGGAAGGTATATATTCCTATCTTAGAGTAATATAAAATTAAGAAAATGTGATCATAAACATATTTTTGGAAATTAACATACGTTTGTTTCTGAGAACATAAGCTTGGCAGACATATGTGACCTTCTATATAGCATATTTTGGAGAGCAATACAATGAGAGGAAACACATAAGGCTTAAACAACAAGGATCTGTCAAAGACAATATTAATTATTCTGTCCCAGCAAACATAAAACTCTGCAAAGAAAAATTCTTTAAAAAGACTGAGAGCAGATGCCAGGGACATGTATGCCAGAATGCCTGAATGGGTGGGGTGGGGGGGTAGGGAAAGGTGAGTGCTAATGAACTGAAATAATGATGTTATGAAATCACAACACATCAATACAAAAAGTATGACACTAAATAAGTCAATAAAATAATAAAAGCAATCCCAGGAGGGAAATATAATCCCTTAAGTGCCATACATTAACAAACAAAAGAGCACAATAAATGCTAACACTGCGGGAGCTAAAACACCTTAGAGGAAACATCAAATTAATCTAAACGCCAACAGGAATAAGTTAAAATAACAAAAATGCAGGAAGCAGCAGATCAATTGGTTCTTTGAAAGGATAACAAAGATCTATAGACCTCTAGACGCAGTAACGCAAAAGAAAGAAGAGACACAACTCCAAATCAAAAAATTTGAAATGAAAAATAAAAACCAGCAAAAAAAAATAACAAAAATATCAAAACAATCATTTAGTATTTATTTATTTTTCATCTTTTTTATTTTATTTTATTTTATTTCTGTATGTGTATGAATGTACTGTCTGCATGCAAGTCTGTGCACCTGTGTCGTGCAATGCCGCGGAGGTCAGAAGAGGGTGTTGGACTCCCTTAGAACTGGAGTTCTCCTGGAATTGGAGTTTCAGATGGTTCTTGGCTGCCATGTGGGTGCTGGGGATCGAACCCGGGTCCTCTGTAAGAGCGGTCAGCGCTCTTAACCGCTAGGCCATCTCTCCAGTCCGAGACTATTTTAAAACCCTATAGTCTACTAAATGTGAAAACCTAAGCAAAATGGATAAATATCTGAAATCATGGACATCACCAAAGCTTAATCAAGAAAAGATTGACAGCTTAAACACACCCATAATATAAGAGGAAATTGAAACAGTAATTCAAAACCTTCCAACTAGGAAAAAAATCCAGGCCCAGATGGATTTATGGCAAAATTCTATAAAATTTTAAAGAGGACTTACAACCACTATTACTCAAATTATTCAAAAGGATAGAAGTAGAGGGAAATCTCCCAAATTCCTTCCATGAAGCCAGCATCACTCTAATACCAAAACTATGCAAAGATAAAATCAAAATAGAAAACTATAGACTCATCTCATTAATGAACATAGAACCCAAAATACTCAACAAAATACTTGAAAACCACATGTAGACACACATCAAAAAGGCCATCCAACATGACCAAGTCAGAATTATACCAGAGATGCAGGGATGGTTCAACACACATAAATCAATAAATATCATAAAGTACATAAATGGACTGAAAGACAAAAAACACATGGTCATCTCAATTGATGTAGAAAAGACCTTTGATAAAAACCAATATGTCTTCATATTTAAAGTCCTAGAAGGAATTGGACTGGAGGGAACATTCCTCAAAATAATCAAAGCCATGTACAATAAACCCATAGCCAACATCATTCTAAATGGGAAACGATTAGAATCACTCCCCTTAAAGTCAAGAACTTGTCAAAGCTGCCCCTATCTCCACTCCTTTTTAATATAGTGCTTGAAATGCTCGCTAGAGCAATAAGGCAAGAAAGGGAAATTGGAGGAGTATTAATTGAAAAATAGGTCAGACTATCCCTTTCTGCAGATGATATGATAATTTACCTAAGGGATGATAAAAACTACACCAGAAAACTCCTAGAAATGTTCACTGTTTCAGTAAAGTGGCAGGATACAAAATTAACCTAGAAAAATCAGAAGCCTTTCTTTACACCACACACAAGCAATTTGAGGAGGAATACAAGGAGACCTTCATGTTCACGATAGCCTCAAAAAATATCTTGGAACAAACCTGACCAAAAATGCTAAAGATATCTACAACAAAAATTTTTAAACCTTGAAGAAGGAGATTGAAGAAGACACCAAAAGATGGAAAGACCTCTCATGCTCATGGACTGGAAGAAATAATATACTAAAAATGACCATCCAACCAAAATTAACATACAGATTCATTGCAGCCCCAATTAAAATCCCCAAGAGTTTCTTTACAGACTTAGAATAAAAGCATCCTTAAATTCATATGGAAAAACAAAAGATCCCAGATAGCTAAAGCAATCCTGAGCAAAAGAACAATGCAGGGGGGATTACTATACCAGACTTCAAAGTACATTCAGGACTATAGTCATAAAAACTGCCTAGTACTGGCACAAAAACAGACACATAGATCAATGGAACAAAATTGAACATCCAAACTTGAGCACATGCAATTTCAGCCACCTCATATTTGACAAGGGGGCCAAGAAAACTCAATGGAGGAAAGCAGCATCTTCAGCAAATTGGGTTGGCAAAACTGGATCACCACTTGTAGAAGAATAAAATTGAATCCCTACCTCTCACCCTGTACAAAAATAAACTCCAAATGGATCAAAGACCTCAACGTGAAACCAGAAACTCTGAAAATGATAGCAGAAACCATTGGCAGTAACCTACAAGATGTAGGCTTAGGAAAAGACTTTCTAAACCAGACAGCAGCTGCTCGGCAAATAAGGTCAACAATTGACAAGTGGGACCTCATTAAACTAAAAAGCTTCTGTATGGAGAAGAAAACAATCAGTGAAGAGAAAACCCGCAGAGTGGGAGAAAACTTTCACCAGTGAAACATCTGACAAAGTATTAACTTCCAGAATATATAAACCATTCAAAAATAAAGAAGCAAGTAAACAAATGATCTACTCAAATGATGGAGTGAAGAGCTGAACAGAGACTTCACAAATGAGGAAGTAAAGATGGCTGAGAAACATTGTATAAAGTGTTCCATATCATTAATAATTAAGAAAATGCAAATTAAAACCACACTAAGATAAAATTTTACCCCAGTAAACTGGCAATGATCAAGAAAATGAATGATACCAAATGCTGGAGAGGTTGTGGGAAAAGAGGAACACTCATCCACTGCTGGTTGCAGTTCCATAGGGGTTGCAAATTTGTGCAACCCCTATGGAAAGCAGTGTGGAGAACTCTTAAAACACTCAAAATGAGGCTACCACCAGACCCAGTCATATCACACCTGGGTATACATCCATAAGATGCAAAGATACATTTATGTTCACTGCAGCTCTCTTCATAATAGCAAAGAGCTGGAAGCAGCCCAAATGCCCCTCAACTGATGAGTGGATAGAGAAAATGTGGTACATCTACACAATGGAGTTCTATACAGTGGTAAAGAAAGATGACATCATGAAATTTGCAGGTAAATTGATGGAACTAGAAGACATTATGCTGTGAACATAACATGTTCCCAGAAAAACAAATGGCAAATGCTATCCCTCATTTGTGGATGCAAGCACCAAGTACCTCCTTGTAAGGTAAACTGAGCAATGTTAATGTCATATTCCTTTTTATCTGAAAGCAACTGTGCTGTTATAATATGAATCCCTTAATGGGCTCTAGAATTAACCTACCACTTATTTTCAGACTTTATAATTTTGGTATATGGGTGGAGGTAATGCATGCATATTTTAGAGTAATATAAAATTAAAGGGGGAAAATGTGAATCCCTAAACATGAAAAAAAAAAAAAAGAAGAAAGATGGGAGGAAAGAGGGAAGGGAAATTGTTTAAGAAAATTCAGAATCCTTTTCCTCGAAATAGAAAGGGAAAGAGAGAGGGAGGGAAGTGGGGAGAAGATGGGAGAGGAAGGGAAAGGAGAGGAGAGGAGGGGAGGGGAGGGAAGGGGAGGGGAGGAGAGGGGAGGGGAGGGGAGGAAAAGAAAGGAAAATGGAAAGGATAGGAAAGGCTAGTTTTGCCTTTTTATAGTCTAAACTCAAAAATACTATGGTCATTGTTTCTTCCTTTTAGTACAGCATATATAATGTATTTACTAATATGAAAATATGGATTCATGAAATATTATTTGGTGTTAAAAATCACATAAATAAACTAGTATTTTAAAAAATATTATTTTAATAGTTAACAAAGCTATAATAATGTTATCATTGTAAGTCTAAAGAAATACCTTCTCATCTATCTAGAAAGAACTTACTGGGGCGGGATGGCCTAGTGGTTAAGAGTGCTGACTGCTCTTGCAGAGGACCTGGGTTTGATCCCCAGCACCCACATGGCGGCTAAGAACAGTCTGTAACTCCAATTCCAGGAGAACTCCAGTTCCAGGGGAATCCGACACCCTCTTCTGACCTCTGTGGCATTGCACGACATGGGTGCACAAACCTACATGCAGACAGTACATTCATACACATAAAAAAATAAATAATAAAAAAAATTTAAAATAAATAAATAAATTAAATTAAAAAAAAAAAGAAAGAACTTACCAAAAATAGATGCAGATCTCATTTGCTGGCTCTGATTATAGCCTGGAAGAGTAATATAGGACATGCACTTCTTCCTACACCTAGAATTTATTTTTAATTTTCGTTCTTATTTTATTTATTTTTATTTTTTTATTGATGCTTTGCATATTTCATACATCATTTTCCAAGTGACAATTTGTGAGTACAAGCATCCTTCATGTAAAACCAATTTGCAAGCAGTTGTGCCCAAACCCACACAGCCCATGGGTCCCACCATCCAGCGGGGGGGGGGGCTTGTATGTTCAATCAAGTTGATCAAATGAGTGTCCAGACTATATTGCTGTAGTTTCACTATTCACCCCAATCGCAGCCCTTACATTCTACCATGCCCCCTCTTCCGCAGATTGTTCCCTAGGCCTAGAAAAGGGGCACAGGTGGATGAGAAGCAAAACAGTCCACTTTCTCTGGAGCTGTTGTCTTGGTCTCTAGTCAATTCTGGCTGTTTTCTTTCATGGGCTGACAGCTTGTCCAGGCATAACCTTTCGATCCTACTAATGAAGCACACACAATTAGATATATAGGTATTTAAACAGTACTAATTGTTATGGTAGGTTACCCTGGTATAGACACAGATGCTTGGATGGTATGTTAATCCATGAATTACATTTTCTTCTGTTAAGTATGACAGGGTCTTCCTGTGGTTTATAACATCTCCTAACCATTAGAGGATGTAAACTTGTGGCATCAGCCGTGGGTTTCAAGTTTTACTTCATATTTGGGATTACAACTGCCACAACTCTTTTTATTGAATTTATATATGTAAACTCTAACAGAGCAAAGCTTTAGGCTTTCACTGTCCCACCCTCAATTAGGTCTACACATGTTCCAGATATTTTCCTGACCAGAATTCTGCCCTTACTCCCACTTGCATCTCAGTTTTCATAGCTGTCTGTTCCCTCTTCTTGAAACAACCCATCATTTAGAATTTCGGATCACTCACATTTAAATATATACTAGGAAATTATTATGCTCCTCTTCCAGCCGCACAGTGCTGTAGCCAGTGCTATGGTCTATGAAGAATTTCAGGGCATTCTTTCCACTAACAGGCACCACAATACACTGCATAGACCAAACTGGAAACTGTTGATAAGACAGAAGAGATGTCATCTATGCTTCATTTTTCAGGGGCCTTAGGAGCTCTGGTTATTGGACAAGAAAACCAAAAGGTGCTCAATCACATATATACATAGATAATCAACTCTTGGTTGAGTTGTTGACCTCGAAGGACTACTGAGTACTTTTATTTTTTATTCCAGTCATTATGGAAAAGTCAGAGTGTATGGTATAAGCAACCACATTTGCTAGAAAATGTCCTTGGTGAAGTAAGGGGCATTTCCTTCAACCTTGAAAATAAAAACAGAATTTATCCATAGAAGTATCTACTCCTGTATTGACTGAGAGAGAGAGAGAGAGAGAGAGAGAGAGAGAGAGAGAGAGAGAGAGAATGTGTGTGTGTGTGTGTGTGTGAGAGAGAGAGAGAGAGAGAGAGAGAGAGAGAGAGAGAGAGAGAGAGAATCCTATCTGTAATCAGGTTCGGATCTCAGGATCTGTCTGGTCCACATATAAATATGCTTATTATGACTTGCTAAATTCCATGTGCGGTGGGGTATGGTAATTCGTGAAAAAGCCATCCTTCTGACAGATTAAGAAGACAGTTTGCTTCTGCCTCAGGCCATTAACATTTTAATAAAATGGTCGTCAACTGTGATAACAATCCATCTTTAAGGGATTGTGTCTATTATTAACCTTATTAAATAACAAGTTTATTGATGCTGACACCTTGCTTTTCCAGCACTCATCAAGCATACAACTCACTCAAGCATTCTTTCACTCTCTCTCTTTAAATTTTTAGTTCAGTGAAGCTGAATTTCTGAGCCAAGTGCATGTTTACAAGTTTTGTTGGTTTGTTTTCCTTTGAAGAAATTAGAAAATGATTCTCATTTCCAATAATAGTTGATTAAGCTAAACACATTGTACGGGCTTGTTGGGGATCACAATCTGCTTAGCAGGGATAATTTACTACTTTTAACTGATTTGGGGGAAATAGACATTTGACAGACATAAAAACAATTGTACCAGGAATGAGAAGGACATCAAAAGCTTGAGTTAGGTTTTATTTTCACATGGAAATAATGTGGTATAATGAGCAATTTTGTTTCTTACTAACAGCTGATGCTCCATTTTACTGAAATAATCATAAACAAATATTAAATCTAAGAGACATAAAGAAAATGGATCTAGCATGTTTTAGAACAAATTCTAAGTTATAAAATGTTAGTAATATCTCACCTAAATAAAGGAAGTCAAGATGTCTGTGATGGTTATTTATATAAAATAGGAAGATGTGGTTATCTGGGGGTAATCATCTCTACAGAAAAATTTTGGATATAAATAGAATCTAAAGAAGATAGATAATAATTTAATTTTGTAAAAGTTTCAAGGAAACTAAGCTAAAGTTGGCAAGGTCATAGTCCTGGTAAAGAGGACAGTATGGAGGTGCATGAACATCTAGTGGACATGGCGAAGAATAGCCAATACCACATGGGAATGATGAAGGGTGGTTTTGTGGAACAGCATAACTTTGATTTTTTTGTTTGAGCAACCAGGAAGTTGTTGATAGCAACTGTTAATTATAAATGAAAAAGCCAGTCATGGTGGCACATGCCTTTAATCCTAGCACTTGGGAGGCAGAGGCAGGAGGATCTCTATGAGTTCAAGGCCAGCCTGGTCTATAGAGTGAGTTCCAGGACAGCAGGGGCTTCAGGGAGACCCTGTCTCAAAGACAAAAAAAAAAAAAAAAAAACAGTAACAGAAAAGCACAGGAATCAAATGTTTTAATGAGAAAATACTAAGGACATTTAAGTTTGTTGTTTGTTTTGGCATATACATGTTTTTTTTCTACAGAGCTAGAAAAATAGCAAAGTCTCTTGTTAATTCAAGTAAACCTACACCTTCTAGGTTTAAAAAAAGGAATTGGTAAAACAATGAACAGACACTGGGATTACTGTCTGGTAAGGAACATGAATGTTTACTATGACAACGAAAATGAAGAGATTCTCTGTAGTGACAGAAAAATCTCAGTAGTGAGATGGGGATGTGGAAAAATAAGGAATTTAAGACCATAATATAAAGCATCTGAATTTAAATAGAATTATTAACAGATGGAGGTGTGAGTCAGCTCTAAGACAGTCCATAACAATGGTCCAATCTGTGAAACCTAGAACAAGGATGGAAAAAGCACAAAATCCTCTCAGGAACTCTCAGGAACCCATTGGACACCATCAAAAGCCCAAATGTACATTTGAGTGTCCTCATAGATTGGGAATCAATGATATTCGAAGAAGGCATGGTAGAAAGCTTCCCAAACTCGGTAAAGGCAAATTCACAGTTCAGGAAGCTCAGCAAGCCTGAACACTATAATTCCAAAGAGGTCTCTGCCTACACACATCCAAACCAAACCATTATACATCAAAAATTGAGTTTCAAAACCAGCTAGAAGCCAGGTGTGGTGGTGCATGCCTTTAATCCCAGCACTAGGGAGGTAGAGGTAGGCAGATCTCTGTGAGTTCAAGGCCAGCCAGGCCTACAGAGCGAGCTCCAGGAAAGCTGGGACTAAAGGGAGACCCTGCTTCAAAAATATCAAAAGAAGGAAAAAACTAAAAAAGGAAAAGAAATGAAAAAAAAAAAAAAACAGCTAGAAAAGATACGAAGGCAAACCAACAAACTATGTATAGTGAGTCAAATAATTATGGGTTTCACCTCAGAAGACAATGAAGATGGACAACATTTCAAGCACTTTTGGTAAAAAAAAAAGACAAAGCATAATTTTATACACATATGGAGCATCTATCCTTCAGCAATGAAATTTTTATTTTATTTAAAATTTTTAATAATTTAATGATTTTTTTGTATTTCATACATGATATCTTAATTTTTTATTTATTATTTTTATGTGTATGAGTGTACTGTCTGCATGTAGGTTTGTGCACCCATGTTGTGCAATGCCACAGAGGTCAGAAGAGGGCGTCAGATTCCCTTGAAAGTCGTTTTTTATCTGCCATGTGGGTGCTGGGAATTGAACCCGGGTCCTCTGCAAGAGCAGTCGGTGCTCTTAACCACTGAGCCATGTCTCCAGCCCCAATGAATTTCATTTTTATTTTTTTATTTTTGTATGTGTATCAATGTACTATCTGCATGCAGGTTTGTGCATCCATATCATGTAATGCCGCAGAGGTCAGAAGAGGGTGTCAGATTCCCCTGGAACTGGAGTTCTCCTGGAATTGGAGTTTCAGACGGTTCTGGGCCGCCATGTGGGTGCTGGGGATCGAACCCGAGTCCTCTGTAAGAGTGGTCAGCGCTCTTAACCGCTAGGCCATCTCTCCAGCCCCACCCCAATGAAATTTTTAAAAAGACAATTTCTTTCTTTAAATAGCTGGGCACAGTGGTGCACTATTTAATCCCAGCACTCCAGCACTCAGGAGGTACAGGCAGGCAGATCTCTGTGAATTCAAGGCCAGTCTGCTCTATATAAACAGTCCTAGGCCAGCTGGGGCTACAGGGGAAACCTGTCTCAAAAAGGCCACAAATGATAGATAGATAGATGATAGATAGATAGATAGATAGATAGATAGATAGATAGATAGATAATTTATTACTTTTATTTTTCTTTTTATGTGTATAAGTGTACTACCTGCATTAGTGGAAGCCCATCCATGTCATTTAGCGCCCATGGAGTGAGAAGGTGTTGGATGCCCTTGGAACTAGAGTTACATAAAGTTGTTAGCCACTGTATGGATGCTGGGAACAGGATTCATTCCTACATATATACTTCCTGAAACAGTTTAGGATCTAAATGTACTGTCTAAAAAGAAATCTAAATATGATAATCCTCAAAGTAATCAATGAAATATGAAGAAAAAAATCCAAAAAAGAAAGAAGAAAGTTGAAATACTGTAAACATTCAAATAATAGAAAAGAAGGAATGGAAGGGGAAGGGGAGGGAAAGAGGGAAGAAAGAAAACGAAACTTTGGAAAAAAGAAGATTTAGCAGTAAATGCCATCGAAAAAGAGAGTCTTCAATATCTAAAACCAGGGAAGCTCAGTGTCAATTCTTGGGAACACATACTCCATGAAAATGGTAAACAGGACAGTAGGATAGCTACAAGAGTGTCAGTCAAAGTAGATTTCAAGATCTAAAACAAAGCAGAGAGGGGCTGGAGAAATGGTTTAGTGGTTAAGAGCAATGGCAGTTCTTGCAAAGGACTGGGGTTCAATTCCCAGCACCCACATGACGCTAAAGTTGACTCCAGTTCCTGAAAAATCCAATACCCTCTTATGCCCTCCGGAGGCATTGCACGAAACAGGACCCTCCCTCCTACATGCAGACGATACACTCAGACACATGAAATAATAAATAAAATACTTAAAAAAGAGCGTGGATAAAGGGCAGATTACATAATGAAAGGCAGGGACGCTGGTGACATAAACTTCAGATACAAGGAGGCTGAGATGGAGGATCATCAGGGACGGTCTGAGCTGCCAAACAAGTTCAAGGCCAGCCTGAGAAACTAACTAAATGCTAAAAAGGCCAGGGATGTAGTCAGTTGTGGAGTGTCTTCTAACATGCCAGATGTTAGGCTCTGGTGGAGGGGAGAGCCAGTGCGGACTCTGATGAAAAGAAGTCAGGATTATTGGGCGGGATCCTGTGTCAGGATCAGGATCAACCTCCTTAAAAATGGCACTGAAGTGCCAATTTTAAACCTAGGCATACAAAGAAGTGGTGTCGACGAAGTGGGGGATAGGGCGTAGCTGGGCCTGTGGCTGGTATCAGAAGGAGCATCTCCAGGGAAACCAGGGCCGGGTGTTGGTGCTCTTGCCGCTGGCTAGGCATGACTGAAGTCATTACAGCAACTTTTTCTCACATTGCAGGAAGCAGTCCAGGGTGATTGTTTTTCAGAATTTCTGCTTCAGTTGGCTTCCCGGAATCCCCGACTGATTTAGGTGGTCTACAACCTTCTACCAGAGACCCTGGATTCTGTCCCTAGCACCACAAAATAAAAATTCAAATAAAACTCTGTGTAAACCTTATAAAATGTTCCCAAATGGTGAAGAAAATTGAGACTTCATAAGATAAATAGATAATGACACATTATATCACCCTTTTCTTAGAAATTTATTAATTCAAGGAATACAAGGATCCCTTCCCACTCACAATACCCTCAAAAACAATAAAATACCTAGGAACAAACCTAACCAAAGAACCAAAGATCTCTACAAAAAAAATATTTAAACCCCTGAAGAAGGAAATGGAAGAAGACATCAGAAGATAGACAAACCTCCCATGCTCATGGATTGGGAAAATAAATATAGTAAAAATGTCCATTCTACCCAAACTATTGTACAGATTTAATGCAATCCCAATCAAAATCCCCAAGAGTTTCTTCAAGGGCTTGGAAAAAAA
>VZQC01014507.1:0-122247 GCA_009823505.1 Rhizomys pruinosus
TACAGGAATATAGTCTGGACTCCTAACTGATCAACATGCCTGTGCATACAAGCTTCTCCAACTGGACTATGGGAACCTTGGGTTGTTCAAAATTTGGACATAGATACTTGCAAAAGGCACCAATTACCTAGTTGTAGGACATACTGAGTAATATCAATGTTATCTGCAAACAACTGTGTCATTATATTGTAGAATCCCATAAAAATGAACACACACAAAAAAACTCAATGCCATATGAATCAAGGACCTCAATATGAAACCCTGAGAGTTCTAGATGAAAAAGTAGGGTGTACATTTCAACACATATACATACATGAGGACTTTCTTTCTTCTTTTTTTTTTTTTTTTTTTTTTTTTGGTCTTTTCGAGACAGGATCTCTCTGTAGCCCCAGCCTTCCTGGAACTCACTCTGTAGACCAGGCTGGCCTTGAACTCACAAAGATCCACCTGCCTCTGCCTCCCTTAGTGCTAGGATTAAAGGCATGCACCACCATGCCCAGCTAGGACTTTCTGATAAAACTCCAGAGACACAGAAAATAAGACCAACAATTGACAAGTGAGATCTCATTAAACTTAAAAGCTTCTGTATTGAAGGCTATCAACTGAGTAAGGAGGCGGCCCACAGAACAGAAGATAAATTATTTGCCAAATATACATCTGACAGAGGATTGGTGTCTATACTATGCAAAGAACCAAAAATACTTAAATATCAAGAAAACAAACTACCCAATTAAAAATGGGCTAGGGAACTGATCAAAGAATTCTCAAAAGAAGACCAACAAATTGGTAGGAGATGACGTGATGAGGTGTCCCACTTAGGGCTGAGAGCTCTGCAGTTTCTTGTTTTCTGCACATTGTTCCAAGTATAAAGTCTCTGTGTTAATCTCCATCTGCTGAAGGAAGCTTCTATGGTGAGAGTGAGTGACATACTAATCTATGGATATAACAATAAGTCATTAAGAGTCGGTTTAACACTATGTCAACTTAGCAAAATAATAGTACTGGGGTCTCCTTTATCACCTGTGGTCTGTCTAACTACAGGGTCTTGGTCCTGAGAATACTGTTAGGTATGAACTCCATCTTGTGAAGTATTCTGAAATCCCATATGAAGGTGGTTGATTACTCCCAAAACATGTGTCACTCTTGCACCAGTGAGCATATTTTGCCAAGCCAGTTATTACAGCACACAAGGTTCACATCTGGCTATACTTGATGATTACTCTTCTCTGCCAATAACATGCATAGCATGTAGATGTGCCCTACTTTTGTTATCCATTCATCTGTTGATTGAAATCTAGGTTATAACCATTTATTCTCCTCCCAAGGCTCAGGGTTAATTGCAGAAGAGGGGGTATAAAGGTCATAAGACCCAGAGGTGGTAGATGAATACAAGAAAATTGTGTTGTCTGGACACTACAGGACAGGATAGCTGCACATATAAACCCATATATCTTGTGACAGCATGCACAAGACCTGTACAAACCCAAGCCAGACAAAAACCCAGTATGGAGGGAGGAGGTGGGTAAGCCTCAGTACTAACTGAAGATCTATTGGGAATCGATAACTCCTGGAAGAGATAAAGTCAATTTTCCTCACTGCTGTGATGGCTGGTAGGTTGACCAGACTCCAAGGGATAAACTCCAAGGCCTAACCCACACCCAAGACATTTTGAAAACACACATTAGACTGATAGGCCTCTAAAAAAGACAATAATAGAGGACATGAAGTTGGGTTGGAGGATAGTAAGGTGGGGTGGAGAGGAGAGAAGGAATCTGAATGTGATCAAAATACGTTATATGAGATCCTTGAACCAATAAAATATTTTTCAAAGAAATACAAATTGCTAGTAAACACAAAACTGTTCAATATCTGTAGCCATCAGGGAAATACAGTTTAAAACTACTTTACAATTCCATCTCACCCCAATCACAATGGCCATCAACAGGAATAAAATTTATAGCAAATGTTTGCATATGTGTATAGAAGAAGGAACTCTTCATATGCTGCTGGTGGACATGTAAACAAATACAGCCAATTTGCAAATCAGTCTGGAGGGTTCTCAAAAACTAGAAATATAACTACCATTTAACCCAGCTATATCTGGGCAAGCATCCAAAGAAAGCTGTATTGTACTGTAGAGATGCTCACACAGCCATGTTCATTGTTGCTTTATGCAAAATAACTAGGAAATGGGATGGATTCACAATAACATGTCCCTTAATGGATGAATCAATAATGAAAATATGGATATATACACAATGGAATTTTATTCAGCTCTAAAGAAAAATGAATATTTCAGGAAAACTGATAAACTAGAAAAAAATACTGAGCAAGGTAACTAAGCCCAGAAAGACAAATGAGGCCTGTTCTTGCTCATATGGGATTAGAGCTTTGAAGTTTTACATTTGTTTATGCTGGAATGTCTATAGAGGCCTGAAAGTGAAAAGGAGGCCATGAATGAGGAAATGAGAGACCTTAAGGGTGATGGAGATCTTAGAACACATGTACAATGAAAATATAGGGAGAGAATACTACTGGTGACTAGGTTTAAATGAGATGGTGGTATGGGATGTAGGAGAAGATGGGGTGCAGAGGGAAGGTTAAACAAATCTAAAGATGTATGAATATGCCACATGGAAATCTACTATTTTATAAGCTAATTTAAAAACATAATAAAAATATACTTCAGATAGAAGTATCAATCATGATTGGATAATGGTGATCTCAGCAACCATAGGTTATTTAACAAAAATCCCTGTGCCAGCTGGTGGATGCCTCCCTATGAGCTATTAGCCAGGAAGGACCCAGAGAGCTCCCACACTACACAGGTTATGATAGTTGCTGTTGGTTGCCCACCAGACTTTTATGATAAGATCTAATTACTGAAGACACCATGTACCTTTGTTGCAGAATACAGAAAATCCATGCTGGAACTGAGCCAAAAGCATCTTCCCTGCTGCCTGGTCTTCATATTGCTGGGCATTGCCATGTAAGCATTAGGCGATAAAAATCACTGTCTTCCTTAGCTTCAGTCTTACATATTACAATACCAACTTGCTAGGCAGGAGGTGCTTACTGATACAACAGTGCACAATGGTTATGGAGGTAACCAACAGGTTTCTAATTAGATCTAATGGAGTATTCCCTTTCCTTTAGGAGGGACTTCATGCCAAACACTGTGGTATTGGTCAAAGGCCCATGTCTGAGAGGTAAGAAGTACTAGGGCATGAACCTAGTACTATTGTTTTGCTAAATGTACATGTTGTCAAACTGTCTCTTAAATATTTATGATTATACACAAAGACCAGGGCTGTCTTCCAGCCTTGATCAAAGAGACTTCTCTTTGCAGTGAATGATTGTTAACTCATGGTTAGTCAAGGTTCTGAGAACAGATAACTGTTGAATGCTCTGCACTAAACAGAACACATAGATCACCCCCTCCAAAGCCCAAGTAACATCACAGAAGAAGGGGCCAAAAGAATGTTAGAACTGAATGATAAGGAAAGCAGTCATGAAATGCTGTCTTAAGGGCATGATGTGGCCTAGGCACTCAGAAAGCCACAGTATCTTCAGTTGTTTTCATAGGGCCCACACAGACTGAGTCTGGAAACATTCAGTCTTAGATGAGGGAGAGGTTCATTGGCCCCACCTTCTCAGAGAGTGAATGACAGTAGAAGGCTGCAGAGAAGAGGAGTCATTGTTTTCAGTGATGTAACCGCTGGTGAGTAATTCATGCTCCACTGGATAGCTTCACACTCTTGCCTCATGAGTGGCCCTGATAAAAGCCAGTGAGTCACAAAGCAAAATCTAAAAGACACAGAAGTGGGGTGGGGACTTAGTGGAAGGATGAGGGTTGATGGGAGTCGGAGGAGTGTAACAGAGGACAGAGGGGTGAGTGTGACCAGAAGGTGCTATGTACACACATGATGTATCTCAAAAATAAATTTATCTTTGAAAAGTGCGTGGAGGTGTTGAGAGATGGCTCAATGGCTAAAAACATTTGTGGCTCTTTCAGAGGACCAGAGTCCAGTTCCCATCACTCGTAATTGGCATTTTACAACCCTGGTTAACTCCTGCTTCAAGGGATTTGATGTGTTATTCTGACCTATACACACATATACAAACACACACACACACATAAATATAAAAATAATAAAATAAACATATTTTTAAAGTATCTAGAAAAGGAAGACTGAAAAAGTATTGCCAAAATATTAGTTGCATTTATATCTAAGCAGTTGAGTTTTGGGTATTTTTGTCTGACTCTTACGTTTCCAAATGTTCAATCAACATGATATATCACATTATACTTTTGAAAAATATTTTTGAAGTAAAATAATGTAAGCTGTCAATAGAAAGTTCAGAAAAAGGTAAATGCACATATATTTAATTGATCTTCAAGAAAATTACAAAGAAGTTTTGGCAAAGAGAATTTCAACAAGCTGTTGGTATAAATGAGTATCCATGCACATGTGCAAAGAAAGATGTTCAAACCTCACATGTATTCATACTTTGAAACATATACAAAAATTAAATTGAAATTAATTATTAACTTAAATGTTAAATCTACCAAAACAGTCAAAGTTCCAGAATACAAGGAGAAAATATTTTGTGGCCTTGAGGTGAGGAGAACTTTATTAAATATAACCAAAGAATATCCAAAAAAAAAAATAACCATTCCTGTGAGGCATGCTGGACAGCACAGCTGATCATCTGATGAGCGAGCATAACAGAGAAAGACAGGCCTGATCTCCAGCAACTGCAGTGGCCCTCTCAGGAATGGAGCTAGGCCTTTTCTTCTGCAAGCTCAAGAGACAAGAATAAATGGAAATCTACTAAGAAGCAGATTCCAACCCAAGATGTAAAAAGACTTTTGGTAAAAAAAAAAACAACTTTTGGTTGGAGAGCAGGATAGCATCAATGTCAAATGCTAAAACTATTTAATAAGCTGGTATATATCTGGTAGGCACCCAAAAGGAGTTCCTGCCTTCACTAGTAGTCAACTAGATAGTTAATCTTTAATCTAATGATCTTTAAAGAGCTCTGATTTTATTTGACTCATATCCTCTCCTTAACAATTTTTCTATTTGTTCCCATGCTTCTCTAGAAATAGTAACATCATTTTCCTACGTTTACAGATCAAAGGGTAAGAAGAAAAGCCACACTAGTAAGAACACAGAGCATAACAAACACACATTAGCCGACCACGGTTGCAGGGGCATTTCAGAGATGATAAGAGGTTCCTGGAACAGCATTTGGCTCCTTCATCATACTGAAAGGGTTCATAAACAGCTCCCCACTGTTATCACACCTTTAATAAGGACCTAGTCAATGCCCTTCGCAACTGGAGAGGCTAAGCAAACATAGTAACCATTTTGAAGATTTCATTTGTTTGCACCTATCCCTCCACCAAAACACTTGAAGGCAATTTACACAATAGCAATGAAACTATTGTGTGATGGAAGATACACTTTGCACAATGAGTAGTCTGAAAACAAAGCCATCTTCTTTAGGGGTTAAAAGCCAGCTAGATGGGGTATTTGCAGCCATAGTAAAGGCTTTAATTCTAATTAAAATCTAATAAGGAGCTCACCACAGTCTTCAAGCTTGAGAGAGACAATCTTCATTTTGTTTTTTGAGTTAATTACTTCAGTGAAGGTGATGGGTGGATATCCAAAGCTAATCCCCTTGTAAAGTGCTCTGCTCATTAATAGTCCTACCAAATGGCTCACTAAGGGTTAACAGACTTCTTTGGACTTTGTTGATGTAGAGGCTTGAGGATAGGGCAGTCTGCTGCCAGGATGCTGGGAATAAAGACAGACAGCTGTCCCTGGGCTTCTAAGGCAGGTGTAGCCCCCTTTAGTGCTTCTGCATACATCAAAGGAGGTCTGTTAATGGGTCAGACTCCACTGACTTGGGCTTGTTTTCTTACTATTACGATGGGAAAATTCCAAAGGGTTTTGCACTGCTTGAGTACTTATATGTAAACTCTGTGTGAGAAGTCCAAACACTGAGCTTCCAATAAAGACCCTCAAGTGGGCAGTGACAGCACAGTCAAATGCCTAACGTCTCTTGCTCTGATTTTAGTTTTCAGGAATGGAGACTGTAGAGAGAACTACAGTAGGAAAAAATAAAACTAGTGATGAGGCTAGATAAATAGTTCATGGTTGGGTGTTTGCCTAGTGTCCTAGTCTGTCTTCCATTGCTGTGACAAAACACTCTGACCGACACCAACTTGGGGAGGAAAGGGTTTATTCAGCTTACATCTCCTGGGTCACAGTTCTCACTCAGGGAGCCCAAGGCAAGAACTCAGGGCAGGAACCTGGAGGCAGGAGCTGAAGCACAAGCCTTGGAGGAATGCTGTTCACTGGCTTGCTTCCCTGGCTCATGCCCAGCCCGCCTTCTTATACTGTACACAACAACCTGCCCAGGGTGACACCACTCTTGTGGGCTGGGCCCTTCCACACTGCTTGATCATCACACCACAGATGTGGCCACAGGCCAATCCAATGGAGCCAATTCCCCAACTGAGGCTCCCTCAACCCAGGTGTGTCAAGTTGACACTAAATTGATCCAACACAACTGACCCCTTGTCAACTTGACACACAAAACACATCACTATTAAACCACCACCTTTCCAGTTCTTATCCCCAAAGTATGATGTTAACATTAATCACAACCTAAGACAGTACAACCTTAAAAGCCCCACAGTCCTTAAAATGTCCAAACACTTAAAAGTTCAGTCTATTAAAAGTCTCCTTAAATCCATGGGCTCCTGTAAATGCCAAAACAAGTATCTGTTCTTATTTGTTTCAAATGGAAGAATCAGGCATTCTCAGACAAAACCTAAGTCAAGCAAAGTAACTCAAGGAAGCCTGGACACTGGGTTCAACGCACAAACTTCTTCTGGGCTCCAAAGGTCTCAGCAGCTCCCCCTCTATGACGGCTGCTGACCGTGTGTGGCACACACAGCTCAACTCGCGGCCCAGGCTGACTCCATTCACACCAGTGCCACTGCTCTTGGTGGTCTCCCATGGTCCTGCCATCTCCAAAAAACTGGGTGCCACTGAAACTGAGGCAACCTTCACCAATGGTCTCTTCTGACCTCTTCCTGGTGTAAAGCCTCAGATTCTCTCCATGACCCTGGGATCCTGGGGTCTTCACTGCAAACTGAGGGTGCACTTCCACCAGTGGTCGTTCCTGACCTCTCACAGTGCAAGCCTCGGCTGCTTCTCTGTGACCCCCTCAATTTCAACACCGAACCATATAGGAGACTCATTACAAAATCCTGCTTCTGGCTTGACATGAGGGCTCCAGCTCAGGCCCCTTCTGGATCACAGCTTCTGTGTGCTGACCCTGAAGAAATTCTTCCCAGAAGATTTCACCACAGTGATGCTGGTCTCTTGTTACTTACAGCTG
The DNA here is from genome assembly GCA_009823505.1 of Rhizomys pruinosus. Lineage (NCBI taxonomy): Eukaryota > Metazoa > Chordata > Mammalia > Rodentia > Spalacidae > Rhizomys > Rhizomys pruinosus. Next base: position 7,420 of record VZQC01014507.1, read on the forward strand.
ATTTTTCAGCCCCAGCTAACCAGCATCAATTGTCCCAGTACAACAAAGATTTCACTTCAGGTTCTGGTCTCTTGTTATTTACAGCTGATTCTTCAGCCCCAGCTGACCAGAACCCACAGATTACACAGTCCTGATGATCTCTGCTCCCCTTTGAAACTAGAAACTTTACAAGCAAGGCCTCCGTCTTCTACAACTCCTTCAGCAAAACTGCTCCAAGCTCCACAGCAATGATCTTTAGGCATTCAATGATCTTCCCAGCCCAAAGTTCCAAACGCCTCCACAATCCTTACCCAAAACACCAAGGTCAGGTCTGTCACAGCAATACCCAACTCTCTGGTACCAATTTCTGTCCTAGTCTGTCTTCCATTGCTGTGACAAAACACTATGACCAATACTAACTTGGGGAGGAAAGGGTTTATTCAGCTTACATCTCCTGGGTCACAGTTCTCACTCAGGGAGCCCAAGGCAAGAACTCAGGGCAGGAACCTGGAGGCAGGAGCTGAAGCACAGGCCATGGAGGAATGCTGTTCACTGGCTTGCTTCCCTGGCTCATACCCAGCCCACCTTCTTATACTGTACACAACAACCTGCCCAGGGTGGCACCACTCTTGTGGGCTGGGCCCTCCCACACTGCTCAACCATCAAGACAATACTCCACAGATGTGGCCACAGGCCAATCCAATGAAGCCAATTCCCCAACTGAGGCTCCTTCAACCCAGGTGTGTCAAGTTGACACTAAAGCTATCCACCACACCTAGCATGCACAAGGTCCTGGGTTTGAGCCCTACTGCCACAGACAAAACCAAACTGTGAAACAGCCTAGAGAAGGGAGTTTCAGTTTAGAGATTTCCCAGGTCAGATTGGCTGGTGGGCATGTCTGTGGGCCATTGCCTTGATTATTAATTGATATAGGAGGCCCATTCTGTGGGTGGCATCATTCCTGGGCAGGTAGTCCTGGGCATTATGAGAAAACTGAGCATGAGACTGTGTGTGAGGCAGTAGCAGGGATCCTCTGTGCTTTCTTCTTCAAGCTCCTGCCTTGACATCCCTCAGTGATGGTCTTGGAAACTTTGAACTAGAAAACTGACTGTATGCTGTAAACAGAGCTTAATGGTACTTTCTACTATGAGCCTGGAATATGGCATCTTGGAGTATTATGTGGACTGTAGAGGTCCAGCTCAAGGTGTTTAAGAGGGAGAGGGAAACAAGTCCTTAAATGACAACTGGGCTAGAAGCCACATCAGAATTCTTGGCAGAATAAAATCTGCTACCTTTTGCATATATCATAAGAACTTGACTGCTAATAATTAAAAAAATAATAGACTAATTTATTTTATGGAAGAACTTTCAGGACAACATAGCATTGAATCTGTGGCTTGGTTATTACTGGTAATGGTTATTTGGGTTAACAATGAAAGAGACCAAGTATGATAAAAGTGCAAAATCCAGTGTGGAGAGAAAAAGAATGCTAGGAAGCTTAAAACTGCAACCAAGGCCTGTGTGGGAAGAGAAGGCATAATTGTTAAGCAGCATTACGGAGCAGCCTTCTGTTCACTAGAACAATGGGAGGGGTGCCTTCAGGACAAGACCTTACCCAGCCAAGTTTCCAACTTGTGAAACAATAACATAGAAAAGCTGCTGCAAACATGATTCAAGGGGTTGATGGTCTTTCTGAAGCTGACAGCCAAACTTGACAATGTTGTTCACATGGTACTGGATTTGGAGGCATGAAAGATGCAAGAGTGAGGGGACTCCGGAGTTTTCCTCCGTGCTTCAGAGAGCTGTTTCTCAACAGGCAGTATGTGATCGTATTAGTGACAGTTACTACAAGAAGGCTCTGAGAGGCCATTGCCTGAAGCTGTAAAAGCAAAGCCTGGGGTGTGTTGGAGACCCCAGGATGTTCCCCATGCCAGAGCTATAAGACATCTGCATAGGAGAGCTTCATACAGGGAGTAATACCAACCTAAGAGACGGATGCATGTTGCCAGCAGCAAATCTGGAAGAGCTGAGACATGTAAGCCCTTTGGAACTAAAGTCACAGCATTGGACATGGTCTTGCGAGATGTGGTATTTGCCTTTTCAGCATTGTTCTGGCTTTTGTCTGTTATTTCCTCACCGTACCCCCATTATTCCCTTTTGTAATAGGAATGTGTATTCTATGCCATTTTATGGTAGAATTGTGTAATTTTTATTTTATTTTACAGGGGATCACAGTTAAAAGATTCCGTTAACTTTCAAATGAAGCTTTGTGCTTTGGGACAATGTAAAGACTGTTAAAGACCATCGGAACCTTTAAAGGTAAACTAAAGGCATTTTGCTTTATGATACTGCCATGAGCCTATGGAGACCCAAGAGGGAAGTGTGATAGTTTGAATGAGAAATGTCCCTTGGAGCCAAATATTTTGAAACATTTTGTCCTAAGTTGATGATCCTGTTTGGGAGGTCATGAAATCTTAGGAGGTACAGCCTTGTTGGAGGAAGTGTGTCATTGGGGAAAGGTTTTGAGAGGTCATGGCCTTGCATCCCTCCTCCTGTTAACTCTCTTTGCTTCATGTTTGCCGGTGAAGACGTGAGTTCTCAGCTTCCTGTTCCTGCTTCCGTGCCTTGTCTCCCTGCCATAATGGATTCTTATCTCTCTGGACCCATAAGCCAAAATAAACTCTATTCCATAAGTAACTTTTGGTCATGGTGTTTTATCCCAGCAACTTAAAAGTAACTCCTACATCCCCCAAATTTTTACAAATACCATCATGCATGATTTGCATTCCCCACATATTCTTGGTTGTGGGCCCATCCCCAGGAGCATAGCCAACCTACCAGGGATCACACACATAAAGAAAACTGACCTTCCTTCCATCAGCTGTCAACTGTGAATGGCTCCTCCACTAGGTATGGAGCTTCTTGCCCACATCACCCCCCCCCCAGTGCCGGGATTGTCTGGCTTGAGCTTGTGCAAGACTAGTGCATGCTGTCACTACTACTGTGGGTTCATATGTGCTGCTGTCCTACTATGTCTGGAAAATACTGTTCTATTGTATTCATTCACTGCCTCTGGCTCTTACAGTCTTTCTGCCCTCTCTCCCACTATCATCCCTGAGCTTTGAGGGGAAGAGTATTACATAGATGTACCACTTCATAGTCTCTTATTGTCTGCACTTCCACCAGTTGTAGGTCTCTGTGTTAATCCTCATCTACTGTAAAAAGAAGCTTCTCACTAGAGAGTTGAGGGATGCCCTAATTTATGGGTATAATTCACATAGTATAATGCTATGTGAATTTACCAGAATAAGCATAGTTAGATCTCTACTAAGGTCTATGAGCTAACTAACCACAGGTTCTTGGGCCAGATATTGGTTACTTCTTGTGAAAGAGGCTTTAAATTCAATCAGAAAGTGGTTAATTACTCCAATTACATTTGTACCACAGTTATACCAGCGGGTATATCTTGCCAGACCATTCATTACTGTAGCTTGCAGTACTGATGATTACTCTTCTCTTCTGTTAGTGTGCACCGCACCTTCCAGCACTACCAAAGCTAGCAGTAGGGATGAAGCTTTGTGGTCAATACCAGCTTGATTTTTTTCATGTTTTTCCACTCAAGTGTGTGTTCTCTTCATCAATAAGGTCTTGCTGTCAAGTTCTGGAGAGGAATCAGGAGCAGTGGAAATAGCTGACAATGTTTGGCTAAAGAGGCAACGTATTCTTTGTCCTGGGATTTTGATTCGTAGGGGCATTGCCCTCCCATTATAGAGTAACTGCATTTAAACTCTTTTTATATATGATATATATATATGTGTGTATATATATATATGTGTGTGTGTGTGTGTGTGTGTGTGTGTAAGAAAGCTTCCACAGTAGTAGTCGTCCGTATGACTTTTTCAAAAGCCTTTGATCTTAGTTATCCTTCCCCCTCCTCCTTCTTCTACTCTATCCTCCCATCCCACCCCATTTAACCTTTCCTATTCCATTACTCTCCCTTCCCCCTTTATATAAGTGAATTATCTCTCCCCTCCTTTGAAAGCTCCTCTCTCCACTGTACCTTATTAGTTTCCTGACCTCTGTGAGATTTTCAAATAAAACATAAATATGTAAAGATTGAAAACTAGGATCCACATATGAAATAAAATATGTGGTCCTGGATTACCTCACCAGAATGATTGTTTCCAGCTCTATCCATTTACCTGTGAATTTCATAATTTTATTTTTAAATATTTTATTCATTATTTTTATTTTATGTGTATGAGCATATTGCCTGCATGTGTGTATGTATGTGTGTGTGTGTGTGTGTGTGTGTAAGTACACCTGTGTTGTGCAGTGCCCACAAAGGTTAGAAGAGGGTGTTGCATACCCTGGAACTGGAGTTATGGATGATTGTTATCTGCCATGTGGGTGTTGAGAATCAAATCCAGGTCCTCTGCAAGAACAGCAGTGTTCTTAACTGCTGACCATCTCTCTAATGCAATTTCATTTTTACTTAACAGATGAATAATATGCTACTGTGCAAAAGTACCACATTTTCACTATCCATTCATCCAAAGATGGACATCTAGGCTGTTTCTATTTCTTGACTATTGTGACTAGAGCAGCAATAAATACAGAAGAGCAAGTATCTCTATAGTAAAATATGGTCCTTTGGGTAGACACCCATGGGTGATGTAGTTGGATTATGCAATAGATCTATTTTTCATTTTCGAGGCATCTCTAAACTGATTTCCATAATTGCTGCACCTATTTGCACTTTCACCAGCAGTAAATAAGTGCTCTCCTTTCCCCACATCCACACAAGCATTTTTGTCATTTTTAATTTTTTTATCTTAGCCATTCTAACTGGAATAAGAAACTCAAAAGAACTTTAATTTTCATTTCTCCAATGGCTAAGGATGTTGAACATTCATTTAAATATTTCTCATCAATTTATATTTTATTTTTGAGAACTCTCTGTTTAGTTTCTTACCCCAACTTTCAATTGGGTTGCTTATTTTCTTGATGTTTACTTTATTTTTAAATATTTTATTTACTATTATAATCTTTAAATATGTTATTTTCATTTTATGTGTATAGGTGTATTGCCTGCATCTGTATAAGTACACCAGTGTTGTGCAAAACCTGCAGCCATGGTAGTCAAAAAATGTGTCAGATACCCTGGAACTGGAGTTAAGGATGGTCGTGGCCAGGCATGTTGGCACACGCCTTTAATCCTAGCACTTGGGAGGCAGAGGCGGACAGATCCTTGTGAGTTCAAGGCCAGCCTGGTCTACAGAGTGAGTCTCTACAGGGAGACCCTGTCTCGAAAAGACCAAAAAACAAAAAAAAAAACAAAAAAAGAAAAAAAAAAAGAAAAGGATAATTGTTAGCTGCCATGTAGGTGCTGGGAATTGAACCCTGGTACTCTACAGGAGCAGTCAGTGCTCTTAATTGCTGAGCTGTCTTTCCAGCCCTGATGTTTAGCTTTTTATATTTTATTTATTATTTTTAATTAACATGTATAAGTGTATTGCCTGCATGTGTGTTAGTACAGTCACACCATGTAATGCCCATGGAAGTTAGAAGAGGGCATCAGATTCCCTGAAACTGGAGTAACAGATGGTTGTTAGCCACCATATGGGTTCTAAGAATTGAACCTAGATCCTCTGCAGGAGCAGCCAGTGCTCTTAACAACTGAGCCATCTCTCCAGCCCCAATATATTTTTTTATTGTAGATGCCATGGGAATCCCTGGAAGCTGGAGTGGTTGGCAGGTTGGCAAGATGAGTTTGGGGAGTACGTACCTGGGGTCCAGGTCACAGGAGCCATGTGGTCTTAGAAGGCACAGTGGGTGGACTGGTACTGCTTTTGAAAGCACGAACATGAACGTTGGCACCTTGTGGCAGGGTTGAAGTCCCTGCAAAGAGGCTAGAAGGTCATTGGTAAAGGTGCAACCTCAGTTGCAGTAGAGACCCCAGCTTATTGGAGATGCCAAGACCATGGGATGACCACCAAGGACAGCACCATGTGTAGGGTGGAGCTTCCCTGAGCTGACAAGACAAGCTGTGTGTGTGTGCGTGTGCGTGTGTGTGTGCGCGTGTGTGTGCGCGTGTGTGTGCGTGTGTGTGTGCACGTGTTCGTGTGTGTGTGTGTGCGTGTGTGCGTCTGTGTGTGCGCATGTTCGTGTGTGTGTGCGTGTTCGTGTGTGCGCGTGTGTGCGTGTGTGTGTGTGTGTGTGCGTGTTCGTGTGTGTGTGTGTGTGCGTGTGTGTGCGCGTGTGTGTGTGTGTGTGTGTGTTGCAGATGTCAGAGCTAGAAAAGTGGAGCTGCCCAAACCATTTGGAGCCCAGAGACTTATGAGCAAGTTCCAGGTGCAACAGACAGCTTTAATTTGATTGTAACCTTACCCTGGTTCTTCCTTCTTGGAATAAGAAAATATACAACTTGTTGGTTTTTTTTAATTTTACATGAGCCCACAGTTAAGAGTGCTTGGGATTTTTAAGGCAACCTTGGATTTTGAAATGATAGAATTTTTAAAGAATGTGGGACCTTTAAAAGTTGGAACATGCTTCATATTGTAATGTTAACATGAGATCTTGAGTATAAGAAATGAAAAGAAGCTGAAGAGGCTGAGCATGGTGGTGCAAGCCTATAATCCCAACACTTTGGAGGCAGGGGCAGGCAGAGCTCTGTGAGTTCAAGTCCAGCCTGGTCTACAGAGCGACCTCCAGGCCAGCTTGGACTAAAGGGAGACCCTGTCTCAAAAATACAAACAAAAAAAACTAAAAGAGAATGGTTTACAGTCATGCGTTTGTGTGTCAAGTTCACATGGGGTCAACTGCATTGGTTGGTTTTGTAAACTTTACACATATCTAGAGTCATCTGGGAGGAGGGAGCCTCAACTGAGGAAATACCCAGATCAGATTGGCCTATGGCCACGTCTATTTTCTCAATTGTTAGTTGATTGGTGGGGGCCCAGCCCACTATGAGATCCCTGGGCAGGTGGGTCTGGACTGTGTAAAAAAGATAGCAAAACAAGCCAGAGGAAAGCAAGCCAGCCAGTAATCAGCATTCCTCGGACCTCTGCGTCAGCTCCTGTCTCCAGATTCCTGCCTTAAGTTCCTGTCCTGACTTAACTCAGTGATGGACTGTGACCTGGGAGATGTAAGGTGAAAGAAATCTTTTCCTCCTCAAGTTGCTTTGGGTCAAGGTGGTTTATCTCAGCCACAGAAAAAGTGGCTAGAACAGGGACCAAGGGAGATGAACAAATCTAAAACTTCATTGGCAAGACTGAAAAGTAGCCAAACCAGAACACAGAACAATGATCTTGATCTTACCTGTGACTGCTGCAGTGTAAAGCAGACCTCCTGGACAGACGAGGCTCTATCATGTCTCTCAATGGCAGCAATACTTACCACCGGGTAGCTTGATGTTATCTTTCATTTATATATACATGTGTATATGTACATATATGAAAAAATACACTGTTTAAAAGACTTCATGAGGACTTTAATACTGAATGAATGAAAATACAATTGTTCATTGCTTTTATTTTATATGAATGAGTATATCGCCTGCATGGAGGTAGGTACCCTATGTGTACCATGCAGTGCTCATAGAGGTCAGAAGAGGGAATCAGATCCCCTGGAACTGGAGTTATAGACAGTTGTTAGCAACCATGTGGGTGCTGGGAATTGAACCAAGGTCCTCTGCAAGAGCAGCCAGTGTTCTTTTTTTTCATAAAATGCTATTTTTTTTATTTTATATATATATATTTTTTATCAAATCTAGACCCATGTCCCCACCATCCCCCCACCCCACCAGAGCTCATGCATTCTGCCAAACATGCTATTCATCTCTTTCTCAGTCTTTCTCAATATTCTCCATGGGGAAGTTGACTGTTTTGAGCAGAAGTTCACTGTTTCAGTCAGTTCTTTGATGCAGTCCTTTCTGTTGTTGTTTGTTGTTGTTGTTGTTGTTGTTGTTTCCAATATGCATCACTCCCAACTGCTTTGGACAAAAGCTCAAGGGGCCATGCTCAGGAAATACTTACAACTGGGTAATTGGCACTATCATCCACAGATGAGGGATACCATTCGTCATTTCTTTTCCTGGGACTGTGTTACTTCACTCAGCATGATGTCCTGTAGCTCCAGCCATTTTCCTGCAAAGCTCATGATGTCGTCTTTCTTTACTGCTGCATAGAACTCCATTGTGTAGATGTACCACATTTTCTCTATCCACTCATCAGTTGAGGGGCATTTGGATTGGTTCCAGCTCTTTGCTGCAGCCAGTGTTATTAACTGGTGAGCCATCTCTCCAGCCCATGAACATGGGGGCTGGAGAGATGGCCTAGAGGTTAAGAGCGCCGACTGCTCTTGCAGAGGACCTGGGTTCGATTCCCAGCACCCACATGGCGGCTGAGAACCATCTTTATCTCCAGTTCCAGGGGAATCCGACACCCTCTTCCGACCTCCAAGGCATTGCCCAACACGGGTGCACAAACCTGCGTGCAGACAGTACATTCATACACATAAAAAAAATTTTTTTAATCAAAATAATTTAAATATGATTATATTTTGTTTTTCTTACAGTGAATTTTTATTATTATTTTTGACCTGTTTTCCTCCTTCTTTGTATCCCTTTTGTAAAGCTATTACCTGGAATAAAGGACCAACCACCATACTGGTAATGAGTAGTAGGTCTGGGAGATACTCTTCTTTATAGAATGGAGAATCAAGCTACCCTTGGTCTTCTGAAGTGCCAAGGCAAAAACAAAAGAATAAAAGTATTAGAGAAAGTATTAGAGAGATGAAGAATCTTTTTTTTAATTTTTTTCCTAGAGACAACAATAGTGACAAAACATAGTCTCATAAATTTCAAGCCCAGCACATAAAGCTGCCCTCAGACAATTGGTCTTCACCAACATAATCAAAGTGGTGACCTACCCCACCTTTGTGTCTCGCTCATATCCTATTGTGCACATCATGTTCATACCAAGTAGTTCCTTGTTTCTAAAGGGAAATGGAGATCCTGCCTTCTGTGAGGAGCATGAGCACTGCCACCTGGGCAGAAGACAGCAGGCCTTAGCTCTGCTTCCAACCACAAGTCACAGAATATTTTTCAACTTCAGTTTTCTCAACCATGGAGTAAATGAAATAGGCCTGTGACAGTATGTGCTGTGGTTTTGGCTAGATAAAAGCCTACCTAGGGGCTGGAGAGACGGCCTAGCGGTTAAAAGCACCAACTGTTCTTTCAGAGGACCTGGGTTTGATCCCCAGCACCCACATGGTGGCTGAGAACCATATTTAACTCCAGTTCCAGGGGAATCCTGCACCCTCTTGTGACCTCCGTGGCATTGCACGACACAGGTGCACAAATCTACATGCAGACAGTACATTGATACACATAAAAAATTAAAATAAAATAAAAAATTTTAATAAGCCTACCTAGATGCCAGATAAGCATAGTTTCTGGATGTACCTGTTTCTGGAAGAGTTTGGCATTTGAGTCAACAGGCCAAGAAAAGACTCTGCCCTCGCCCTATGAGTGTCATCCACTCAGCTTAGGGCGCAGATATAACAAAAGAAAAAACAGGCCAATTTGCTCTCTCAGAGGGCTGGGGCCTCTCGCTACCCCCAGATGTTGCCAGTTAGTCAAGGACTCCTTTCATCAGTTTGGATATGAATCACGAAATAGTGAGGAGAGCCTCTCAGTGTCTTCAGCTCTAGCTGCTGGCCATTTCGGGCAGCAGCAGCTAGGGTTAGCAGCTCAGCTTGCTTACTGGAGTACTTGAGACAGAAATCAAGAACAGGCGAAACATACACATCCAAAAGAGACATTATCAAGAGACCTGTGCTCCAGCCTCAAGGCCTGAACAGTCAGGGGATGTCTGTTGTAGCCACTATCAGATCAATATTCTGGTATGGCCACAGCAGAGAAATGATAGTACATTTAAGCTACAGTCAGATCCTTTAACCTTGCCGTACTTGGCTATCAAAACTCTAGGTTCTCTGGGGCTGGAGAGATAGCCTAGCTGTTAAGAGCACCGACTCCTCTTGCAGAGGATCCGGGTTCGATCCCCAACACCCACATGGCGGCTAAGAGCCGTCTGTAACTCCAATTCCATGAGAACTCCAGTTCCAGGGGAATCCAAGACCCTCTTCTGACCTCCGAGGCATTGCACAACACGGGTGCACAAACCTACATGCAGACGGTACATTCATACACATACAAAAATAAATTTAAAAAAAATTTTTTTTAATTAAAAAAAAAACCTCTAGGTTCTCCATCCTTTGGACTCAGAAACTTGTACCAGTCTCTTTGCCCCCAGGTTCTTATTCTTGGAATGAAAGTTATACCAGAAGTTTCTCTGGTCCTAAGGCCTGACCATACTACTTGGCCCTTTACCTCAAAAACAGCCCATCATGAAACTTAGCCTACGTAATTATGTGTGCCATTTCCACTCTCGTATTTCTTTGCTATGGTTTGAAGATGATATCTCCCACAAGCTCATGTTGGATATTTTGTCCCTAGTTGTTGATGTTATTTTTAGAGTTGATGGAAACTGAAAGGTGAGGCCTGGTTGAAAGTAGCAGATCGATTAGGGGAGTTTCTTTGAAGGGCAAGTTATGTGTGCTCCATTCCCTGTCTCAATATGCTTCCTAGTACCATACTGTGGGCTCTACTCCACAATGCTCTCTTGGTATAGTCTAAAACTATGGACTGAAACCACTTAAACTACAAAACACATACAGAGTTGTCTCTGCTAGGCATACTGTCATAGCCACACGAAATCTAACATACTATAATAGCCTTTTGGTTCCATCTTTTGGAGAACCCTCCCACAAGGTGGCACTTCAGTGTAATAAAGATTATTTTAGGTACTGTGTTGAAGCATTCAGGGTAATACTTGGCATGTTAATTATTAGTTTTCATTAGTAATGGCCATAGGACACACATATAATTAATTGCAATACGGCAGTAAACTTAGAGACAATAATGACTTTTATTTAGATTAATTTGGGGAGTTGATACAGAAGGAATGTTGTTGAAAAGTGTGGGTAATTCTTTATAGGCCACATTTTACAATTTCAGAAATTATTTTATTCTATTAAAAATGTCTTACTTTTCATTCTCATAGAAGAGCAAAAAAAAAAGCAATTACACTCTCGAGTAAGATGCCAGAAGAGGTTGGAGAAGATGCAAGTCATCTTGGGAAGCAGCTCTCCACCTGCCCATTTCCGAGTCAGCATCTGTGATCACGCTTTTGCAGCAGTCACTCTGACGTCTTGATTGGAGGAACTGGGGCTCAGAACAGTGAGCGGCATCTGTCACTACAACGTAGAAACAAAGTACTATTCTGGTCCCTTTCCAGCCAGGGGGGCCATGTGTGCATCTCGGTGAGCCTCCTTCACTGAGTTCCTTCTGGCCTCCATTTTCTTGTGGGATCTCATTTCAGTCCCTAGGCATTGTGTTTCATTTCCTTCCTTTCTGCTCTTTGGTCCCTGAAAAAGCATCAGAAAAGGGTAAAATGCAGCACTTGGCTATATCCCACATTTCTCTCAGGGTTCAGACAGAAGGAAAACTTTGATGTTATAGCCGATTTCTCTGTTACTTTCTAGTAATAAGTGAACATAAACCCAATTTTTTTTAATTTTTTAAAATTTTATTTATTTATGTATGTGTATGAATGTACTGTCTGCATGCAAGTCTGTGCACCCGTGTCATGCAATGCCGCGGAGGTCAGAAGAGGGTCTCGGATTCCCCTGGAACTGGAGTTCTCCTGGAATTGGAGTTTCAGATGGTTCTCAGCTGCCATGTGGGTGCTGGGGATCGAACCCGGGTCCTCTGCAAGAGCGTCGGTGCTCTTAACCGCTAGGCCATCTCTCCAGCCCACATAAACCCAATTTAACATAGTTTGTGTACCTCTTCCTGCCTGATATACTAAGGAATGTGATGTCAATATAATAAAATTAATAGACACCTAGAACTTCTTGCTATGGAAAAATGAGATCATAGTTGGCACGATGCCAACCACTCTTTGCTTATTTCCTTCTATTAGGGTTAGGGTTCTCATTAAATGTTTATGTAAGGACTATGTGAAGAATGAAGTATTTAAGAAGGTCATCCAGTGTAATAATTATTCCTCAACAGATTGGCTGGGAATGGGGCTGGTACATGGCGTTCTCAGTACTTGACTGATGTATTGAACACATACAACTGTTTTAGGATCAAACGATTAGCAGCAAATAGACTCTGTCTCCTAGATATTCGACCTGCCTGGCTAGAGACAGACCATCAATTCATAAGCCTAAAGGGAATGGATTCACCCAGTGGTGCAGTGATCACTACCATGTCTGCTGTGATAGGAACTATTCGGGGAGGGCTCTTTAACGTTGATGTTCAAGGATTGCCCTTCAAAGGAATTGCCTAGCAAAACAGGGCAGGGATACCTATGGCACCTGTGTAAGCTTTTGTATTTACATAACAGACCCATGAATTCCTTCTTCCTCCTTCTTGTTTGAACTGGAAAATTAGGAGCGGAGTGCATGTAGCATAATTTGCAGAGTGGCAGTCACGTGATACGCCACAGCTCTGCTAGTCATGATATGCCACAGCTCTGCTAGTCTGGAGTTACTGGAAGGTCTGGTTAATGCAGTTGCCTTGGATACCCTACAGTGTAAACAAACAAATTTGCCTCATTTCCATCAAAGTGGTTCAGTCATTAAAGTTAGAAAGAAAAATATATAATGAATCTGAGATAAAAATTCAGAGAAACATAAATATTGGTCTGGCTCTGCGAAAGTGCTTACAGATGCTTTTTGTTAGATTCAACACATGTATTCATAGAAGCACAATTCATAGTTAGCAATCATGAATGTGTCTGATACCAAAGCAATATAAAAAAAGAAATACAGTGATGATCACCTCCCCTTTCTTAGACTAGATTATCTGAAAAATACTCGTCAACAGTGAACTCACAGTGTCTATGACAACATGCATAAGACCTGCCAAAGATTAAACTAGCATGGTGGGGGTGTGTGTAATGAAATCCTATCCCTAGCTGAGAAGCTACTGGCATGGTCCAGCACTTATGCACACACAGGTGGCATGGAGTAGACTCAAAAAAATAGAGAAAGAGCACATAAAGTTGGGAGAGGAAAGTAGTGGCGAAATGAGAGAAGAATTGGAGGGTAGGAAATAGGGGTTAACCTGATCTAAACACATGCATACATACCTGAAATTCGCAAACACTAAAAAACAATAAAAATTAACAACAAATCTAAAATGCAACTAGACTAATATTGATTGTAGTGATGTTGATATAATGTGGATATGTCCACAGCATCTGAGCATCATACCCTTTATTTGAGTGAATATTGTGGTGTATGAATTTTGTTTAAATAAAGGTGTTTAAAAATAATTATCTGGATTATATATTTTATCTCATTATTTAGGTATCAAAATTAGCCAATTAAGTTTTTTAGCATTTCTTTGTTTAATTAATCATCACAAAGAACATGTGAGAGGTAAAGTGATTATTCCCATTTTACACACAGTGAAACTGAGGCCTAAAGAAATAAGCTAACATTTCCACATTGTATAAGTTACAAGTGGCAGGAAGACAAGATAGCCCAGAGATGTCTGCCCAAGCTTATAGTCACTATCTCAGTGGATTAAAATTAATTAAATAATAAAATAATTAAAAATTACACTCTTGTGATATTTATTGGTCAGTTTTTTTTAATAACAAAATGGAAGAATTTGGCCAACCGTGTTCACATATGCCTATAATTCCAGCACTCAGGAGGCTGAGACAGGAAAATCAAGTATTTGAGGCCTGTCTAGGCTATGTAGCATGTTCCAGGATAGCCTGAGTTGTGTGGCAAGACCCTATCTCAGAAAAAGAAGAGGAGGAGGCACAGGAGGATTTGTGGGGTGATGGACAGGAAAAGGGAGAGAGGGAAGGAAAGGAGTGAGCTAGTGAAGAAGAAACATGCTTTCTGGCTCTTTCAATGCTCATATTTGTAAAACAATGAAATCTACACTTAGCATATATTTTGTTCTTCAAACAAAATACAGTCACCCTTCTCTACCCATGGATTCCACGTCTGTGAATTAAACCAAAAATATTAAGAGAAAAATGTGTTTATACTGAAAATTTACAATAGGTTTCCTTACTATTATTCTATAGCAATACATCATAATTATATCTATAGCTTATACATTGTGTCAAACATTGTAAGTAATCTAATGATAGTTTACATAGGAACACATGTGTCTATTGTACCGAAATACTATGCCATTCTACCAAAGAGACTTGAGCATTCACAGATTTTGGTATCCTGACATCTTTGCTACAGCCTATACTTTGAGAATACTGTGTGTGTGTGTGTGTGTGTGTGTGTGTGTGTGTGTGTGTGTGTAAATTTACTGGCCAATCCTATAATTTAATATAGACATTTTAAAATTTACTAACAAGTTCCATTATCTAATGTACCTATCTTAGGCAACTACATAGATTATTAAGTAGAAAAAAGTTAAAAGAATCTATGTTTTAAAGTTTTAATTTTTTGCAATGCTATATTTTATAATATACTCTACTTAAAGTTGATATAATATAGGATATTTAATATTGAATTATAAAAAATGGAGTGATTTTTCAAAGCACTCATCCTGAAGGTATGAATTAAGATGTTAGACTTGTCCCCTTCAAACTTAAAGAAGATAAAAATCTTTGGACTTCCTTTCCTAAAGTGGTTTAAATAGTCTTTGCATCCTGTCACATACCAAAGAGGCAGAATGTGTTGTTCTAAGGCACAGTCTCTGTTCGAAAGACTCTGAAAATGCCTGTATTTGGGAATGTGATCCTCCTTTTGATTCCAGTGGTTCCTTGAATGACCCATCCATGGAGCATTTTCTATAATACCGTATGGGAGGACGGCTTCGGCATCCTTGGTCCTCGTGAGAATGCCGTCTAGGGTGGCAATCAGACGCTGGAACGCTGGGAACCACAGGAAGCTAGGAATAGAGAAGACAAGTTCAAAACTTTTATCTTATAAAGATTATGTACAATGCAATATTAACACAGAGCCAGAATATCTGTAAAATAACTACACAAATTATATGTGCAACTTAAATTTTCTCCTCTTTGTCAATAAGAGCTTTCTTCTACCCTAAGATAGCAAAGTCTTTGTTTAAAATTTTGAGCAGGCCATCCCTAGACTTGCTTTACTGCTTGGAACAGGCCATTAAAGTAAAGGGTACTTGGGCTGAAGAGATGGCCTAGAGGTTAAGAGTGCCGACCGCTCTTGCAGAGGACCCAGGTTCTATCCCCAGCACCCACATGGTGGCTGAGAACTGTCTTTAACTCCAGTTCCAGGGGATTCTGACGCCCTCTTCTGACCTCTGCGGCATTGCATGACACGGATGCACAAACCTACATGCAGACAGTGCGTTCATACACGTAAAAAAATAAATTAAAAATATTCAAAAAAAGTAAAGGGTGCCAAGCCTTGAATTGAATTACCAAAAGAAATTCTTTAATCCTCTAAAAATTTTTAGTTGCTACAAGTGTCTCAGAAATAATATAAAGGTGAATATTATACAATTTCTAAGTAGAACACCCGAGGAATCATTAATTTGAAAACAAATTAACCTATATAAATATAAAGTTTACATGTATGAAAAGCAATATGAAATTACTCATTAGACAAAAACTGAAAGAGCTGTATATTATCAATGCCTAACAAATATTCTGAACATAAATAAATACATCATAAAGCACTCAGACATAGTACACATGAAAAGGACATCAGTACTCAAAATCACAATTGGAAAAACAGAAGACAGAGAGTTCAGAAAACAAAATTCTTGAGGGAATCGTGACCTTCTCTCAATTTTCTCACATTAGACTAGATTTTGCATTGAGGACATGTACTTCCATGTTGTCAAATTCTGTTTTGGTCACTGATTAGAACAGTGTTCCACTTTCTTTCCCATAGGCCCCTTCTAGATATACTCTTTTTCCTTCCCTTCTATCACTGCCTTCCCTGAGATCTTTCTGCCATTATTAACTCAGACATTTTTGTTCACCTTTCCTTTATCTCATAAGTATCTCCCAAGGCTCTAGATTAGTTTTCCTTCTTATTCTTTCCCTTCTCATTCTGAACTGTCTCCCTACATATTTGATATCTGGACAACAATTTCCAGCTATAATCCTAATTTATATTATTAACCCTGACCTCTGATCTGAGCTGCCTTTTCTATTTCCCTTAGTGTTCCATAGACACTCGAACTGACTTATCTAAATCTGAACTGTCATATACAAATTATGGTAAATCATTGTTTTAGACCAGGTTCCAAGATAAAATAGTACAGTGGCGTCACCCATGCTTAAGCTCCAGGTCATCAAACCAACAAACCAGGAGAACTAATGAGAGAACTAGTGGGAGTTAAATGTCCCAAACAAGCTAGTTTTAACAGGTACAGTGATGAAGTCCTTATGCAAATGCAGTAGCCTCAAGTGACCTCAGCTTAATGAATTAAGCATCTTTCTACTGCTCTGTCTTACTAGTCTCACCTTCTAAAAAAAGAAACTTCAAAATGATCAATCTGATTTTTTTCTTTTGTTTCTGCTTTTTCTCATCTTTTCTCTGCCTTTCAGATCAGCCTCAGCCCATCAGAACACTAATTACATTTATCGAAGGGAGACATGGACTAAGGTCCATTAGCAGGCATCTCCCAATAGACACAACAATTTGAACAGATATCTATGCACCAAACCACATCTACAAGAGTTAAAGGGGCCAAGAGAGAGAATATTAGTGTCTGGTTTTAGAATATACTAGGAAAAGACATAAAGAGTCGCCTGTACCATTCCTCTCCCAACTCTAAGCAATATGCAACTTAGACTTAACACCTGTTGGGGAGGGAGAAGGAATTAAATCAAGGCTTTAGACTTGAAACCCAGTACCAGGCCAAGTACAGTGAAATACAATGCCGGGGCTGGAGAGATGGCTCAGCGGTTGAGAGCTCCGACTGCTCTTGCAAAGGACACGGGTTCGATTCCCAGCACCCACATGGCGGCTAAGAACCGTCTTTAACTCCAGTTCCAGGGGAATCCGACGCCCTCTTCTGACCTCTGTGGCATTGCACGACCCAGGTGCACCAACCTACATGCAGACAGTACACGCATACCTAGCTGTCCTGGAACTCACTCTGTAGACCAGGCTGGCCTTGAACTCACAAAGATCCGCCTGCCTCTGCCTCCCAAGTGCTAGGATCAAAGGCATGTGCCACCACGCCCAGCTTATAAAAAAAAATTTTTTTTAAAGAAATACCATGCCAGGCAGAAGGCTGACAACCCCCGTGTCAAGGTAATACCCATAGATTAAAACTCTGCAGCCCTGGTTGTTAGGCAGGCAGTCATGTAGTACCAACCCTGCCCTAACCTTGAGCATCAGAAGGAAGACCAAGGCCTCTTACTGTGGAGCAGGGCATAAAAGTTACTCGGTATTATATTCTACCACACTCAGTACCACTTCTTGATACAGTGAAATTCAGTACCAGGCAGAAACTCAAAGCCTCTTACCTAATGCCAACCTTAAAGCCTAAGCCTCTGCCTATTCTCCAGTGTCTGATGGAGATCTGATCTGGTAGGACAGATTTGTGTTCCAGACTTGAGACTGCAGATCTTTGTGGCTAGATTAAGCAGCTCAGTTTAGAGTCAAACTTGAAACCTAAGGGACTGTCTTAACCAAAATTACCCACAACTCCAAATAGCACAATGGGGAGCAAGAATCTATTTGCTAGGGGTATGAATGTGGTAATTGCAGGATTTTGCCTTATAACTCAGACATACTGGTAAAACCCAACAATGAACAAGTCACAATGACCCCCATAGTCAGAACCTCTTGAAGAGTCCCAGTGCCAGACAGAGTCATGCAACCAAGGCTTTCTGTCAGCACCTTTTGTGTGCAGTTCCGACAGTCTTGAGCCATGAGTCCACCTCAACAGCGCCCAGTCTATAGCACTTGCACAGGTGCTGCCCTGGTCGCAATAGACTTTAGGCTATGTGCTCGGGATGTGAGCCAGTACTGTAGTACTGGTGGTCACACAACTGCCTATTCAGTTCTCCCCAAGCTCAGCATGCCATGGAGACAATGAATTCAGCTTAGTGCAAGTACAGGGAGACAAGCACCACATTGTGGCATGAGAGCCCGACACTGGTGGGTCCACAGTAATTCATCCCACAACTGGGCAGACTCCCACAGTGCCTAACTACAGGTTAGTGACTATGGACAAGGTTTCGGAATCTACCTTAGTCAAGGGAGAGGCTAGAGCGAACAGATTAACACTTTTAGATACTCCCTTGATTCATGCTATACCACCTACCAATTTAGGCTTCACAACAAACCTGGGCTCGCTTTGCCCTCTAGTGCTGAAATGTCACAACACAATGACAATGGGCTTTTAGCAATTTAGTAGTGCCATCTAGTGCTCAAATAGCAGTGTGGACTTAGGAAAATAAGCAGCCTTGGAAGCATAATCGCACCTAGATTGTTCAGCCCTAAACAAATAAATGCCTAACCCTTTAGTGTGCAGACAACATTGCACAAAGACAAGCAACCAGAACTTTCAGAGATTTATGATCTCACCCAGCAGCTGCCAGAAATTGAACAGATTAGTTATTATATAGTAATTTCCTCTGTGGAGGAAATTCTGAAAACAGCTGTGTAAGGAAATTCATTAAGCTTCAAGAAAACACGGAGCAATGATTAAATACTTCAACAAAGAAATTTAACGGAAATGTTGAGGCAATGTTTAAAGACCAAACAAAATCTCCAAGTTAATAATACACCAAGTAAATTAAAAACACAACAAAAAGCAGCAAGAACATACTAGATCTAACAGAAGAAAGAATAATGAATTACAGATAGGCTACTTGAAAATAGACATAAAAGAAAGAAAAGAAAGAAGAAAGGATACAGGATCTTTGGAGGAACATGTCCAGAGAAAGAGTCGACTTACTAATGCTTATTGGGGGAATGGGGTGAAGGGGTTTGTAGTAAAATATTTTACCTTTCTGCTTACCTTTACAATGATAGCAATTGCTCTTTTACTAATAGTTCACTATACTCAAATAATGTTTTCATTTATGAATTGAGTTGCTCCCCAGTTCTAGAACTGAATTCTTTAATAGGTCTCATTGCAACTTATCCATAATCCAGCTCCTCTTCTGTCCCCCACTTAGGGGATGGCATCGCCATTCACTGTTTCAGGACACTAACTCGGGAGCTGGCTCTGAACCCAGATGCCCAGTTTCCACCACTCAAGGGTCTTTCAAAACCATCCATTTCTCTAGTGAAAGTCACCATGATTATATTTTACTCAGATTACAGCAGTGTCTCCTAGGGGTGGATATCCTACATCTACTCCCACTTCCTTTATTTTGTTATTCCCAAAGTTAGAAGAATAGTTAAAACAATAGCAATATCTGTCACCTTTTCATTTAGCACCTCATCTTGTACCACTGCAACTCAGTGACAGCTTCTCTGGTCCTTAGTTCATGCCTCCAGCTTACTCCTCCTGCCCAGCACAGGTACGGTCATGGGAATCCATCCTGCTGGGATCTCATCTATCACTACTACCCTTCACTTCCCTAACTGGAGATCACTGACCCCAAGATGATCTCCACCTCGCCAAACCTAAACCAAATTCAGAGCAAGATATGGATGAAGGTGAGTTCACCTTCTGCCTGTCTGAGACCTCTCAGGACTTTCTTCACAAAAACAAACTCCAGAAAGCCATTTACATAAAGATGATTTTTACACATCATACACAAATGCTTGTGCAACACATTTTATCATTCTTTAAACTTGCAAAAACCCTGACATGATGCTTTCCAGCCATGGCACCTCCACAGATGAACAGAGTTAATGCCTGCTTTGGGTCTTTAAAAGTAATGGACTTCATATATAACCAGGCTATTAAATTTCCTTTTTGTTAATAAAAGACTAACTGACTTCTCCCTCATTGTGTGTACCTGTGGCTTGCCATAGAATAGAGCCCTGATTGCAATTATTTTACTCATTCCTGACTATAAAATTCTTTTTACTTGGAATTATTGACATTTTAGTTGTTTGGTTTGGTTTTGGACTGTTGTTTCAATTTGACCTGGCTAATCATTTTTCACTATTAGAAGAAACTAAAATTCTCTATAAAGCCTTTTGTGGCCACTGTGATTTGTTTAGATCTCTAGTGCATGCTGTGAAGTCACAGCTCCCCTTCGTGATACCTGCATAACTCTAATCAACAAGCCAGCCAATTATGCTCGGTATCTCCATGAGACTGTTTCATCACATCAAGGGCTATTTGACTTTGCTAGCACCTGGCACTGTGGTTTGTTCTTAGTTCTTACACTCAATGAATAGACGTATACAAAGGTGAAAGGAAAGGAAGTATCTAATGGTAAAACTTTATGTTTAGTTATAAGATTATACAAAAATAGTCAAAGATTATATAAAATGACAATTATATCTTTCAGGTTAACCTTAAACCATTTAAAATACCAGTGCTTATAAGAGCACAGGAGCCAGTGGGAGTGCAAACATATACGGTGCTACTGGAGAAACTGGCTATATGTGTCAACGAGCCTAAAGTATCTCCTGCTTACATATATAGTCATGTATATGGCATTAGATGGCATTATAGCCTGAGTTCTGTTGCCCCCAAATTAATATAGTAAAGCTTCCAGATCTCAAAATGTGAATGTATTTAGCAATAATGCTAAAAGAAACAAATTAGTTAAAATGAGGATTTTTAGAATGATCCCTAATCCAACCTCACTTGTGTCTCATAAGAGGAAATTTGCATCCACAGAAAAGCAGGAATTTGTTTAGAATTATATTATAGTAATTATATATAGAGAGAGAGAGAGAGAAATGGAGAGAGAGAGAGAGAGAGAGAAGAGAGAGAGTGAAGGACACTCAAGCTTAAGAAGTGCAGACACAAAATCAACATAGAGAATTCACTAGTGCAGAACTCCAAGGAATTTCTTCCACCCCATCTATGGTATTAACAAGCTAATTCACCTGTCTGGAATCCTACTCTCAAGAAATGGTTAAAGATTTTTAACATTGCTAAAATCCCTAAGGTAAATCTGTTTACTGTGGATCAGGCATGGTGCTTTGTGCTATGGACAAGGTGGAGCTCAAATAGATCCAATATTCCCTCTTAATTTACTGTTTGCCTAAGAGAGAGGCATTACACAAACTGAGGATATGACTTTGTCCTAGCTGAGTGCTCTAAACTTGCAGACAGAGGTGTCCAACATTTTGACATTGCACACAACATCATCTGCAAGGTTCACAATTGAGAAACTTGACCAAGTCATACCTATGCACAATCTAAGTAAGAAATCCTCATAGTGTTTTAAATAAGCTATTATTTTGTGTTGAGTGGCATTCATAATTACTCTCAGCTGCATGCTGAATGTGCATACATAAAAAACAGCTCTGCCCTTGGACCAAGACCTACAGCTGGCAGGCAGATGCCACGTGGTGCAGGGGTCCTATGGGTTCCACTCTGCCAGTGAGCACCAGAGGTTGACCTCTGCTTGCTGCTGAGAGCCCCCAATTATGTTGTTCCAAACTCCAAACCCCCTAGCTTGGGAACACCTGAAGCCCATTGGATCCAAATCCAGACATCTCCAAGACTCCCTGAGAGCCAGCAGGAGGATTCCACATGGTGTAGGGGCCCGGTGCTTTCCTGTCTGATTGATACTTGTGTTGGGCCTCTGGAAGAACTTCTGGCTAACTGAGTGAGAACTAGATGGTCCCTCTAGTACAAAATCAGAAGTGAGAACCTGAAGCCTAGGCCAACCAGACATTCATACCTAATAAGGTGTCATTGAAGGCACCTGAAGAATACAAAGTCAGGCTTCAGTTCAACAAAGAAACACTTGAGTTTCATACTGGAACCACAAACAACAAAAGAAATCCACATGCCAAAACCACAACAACAACAACAACAACAACAACAAAAACAATAACATGAAAAACCCAAATAATACGTGTCTACTAAATACTAGCAGTCCTGTAGAAGAGTTCTATGATGAGGATCCGCTAGCTGTAACCCAGGACACATAACTTAAAAGAGCAATCATGAACATGAACAAAGTATTTAAGTACTTTAAAAGAACACACAAACAAATGAATCAAAGAACTAGAAGAAGATAGAGATAATTTAAAAGAAGATAGAATAATAAAAAAAGAAGATAGAATAAACTTCTGACTGACTTCACAAAAGAGATAGAAATACTAAAGAAAATTTTGACTGAAATGAAAAATGAAGTGGAAAAAAAATGAAAAATAAGTCATTGGGAAAGGATGGGAGAAAGCTTTAGTAACAGAATGAATGAGGTAGAAAATATAATAGCAAGACTAGGTGATAAAGTGGAAGGATTTAACCCCTCAAGCAAAGATTATGAAAATATTTTTAAAAACCCACAGGAACTAATATTCAGGAAATGTGGGACACCATGAAAAGACCAAACTTATGCATTATAGGTATACAATAAGGAGTAGAATCCCAGGATAATGGTACTGACCAGATCTTCAATGAGATTGTAGAGGAAAATTTCTCCAAATTAAGGAGAGAAATACCCATACAAATACAAGAAGCACATAGAACACCAATTAGACAGGAACAGAAAAAAATTCCCCATACCATATCATAGTAAAAATATGAAATGTTCAAACAAAAGAACTGGAAAAAAAAGACTGAAACAGTGAAGTTCTCCCCCAAACAATAAGACTTTGCTTTGAAAAGAAACTCTAGAAAGACTCAGAAAAAGATGCAAGACATGTATGGCAGAGTGCAGGAACTCAGGTGGGGTGGGGGGCATGGAAAGGGAAGTGACTCTAAATTTGATTGAGAAATGATGTATGATGTGTGGGAAAAGTTTAATAACAATAAAAAAATTTTAATATGTAATGTTCAAAACAGAAAATACTGAAAGCTGAAAAAGAAAAACAAGTCACATATAAAGAAAAAAATCAGAATTACAGATGACTTTTCAATGGAAACTATGAAAGCCAGAAGAGCTTGGACTAAAGTATTCCCAGGTCTAAATGACTATAGATTCCAACCCAGGATACTTTACCCAGCAAAATATCTGTTATAGAATGAGAAAGAAAAATATCCCATGACATAAATACAATGAAAGAAATAATTTCCAGAAAACCAGCACTTCAAAGAATACTTGAAGCAATACAAGGAGCAGAAGAAAGGAACAACTATAACAAAGCAGTAACAGAAAGTATTTAAAGAAGGTATAACTGTGGAAATAGTAACCTAGAACAAGAAACAGAACTAAACCAAACAGAAACTAAAATGATGGGAAGCAGTATACATCTCTCAATAATAACTTTAAGTACCAACAAACTGAACTTCCCAATCAAGAGACTAGTAGAATGGATTAAGAAACAAAATCCATCTTTTTGTTGTCTGCAAGAAACTCATCTCACCTATAAGGACAGGCACTATCTTAAGGCAAAAGGGTGAAAAACTATTCCAAGAAAATGGCACTAAGAAGCAAGCAAGAGTTGCTATTCTAATATCAGAAAAAATAGGGTCATTTCATTCTTATTAAAGGAAAAATTAACCAAGAAGATATCACAATCATGAATATATATATATATACATATATATACATATATATATGCACCAAACTTCATAAATACACCACTACAGGACTTTAAGGCACAGATTAATCCCAACATGCTCATAGTATAGGGGAATTCAATACCCCACTGTGTCCGTTAGAGAGGTGAACAGGACAAATAATAAACAGACATCTGAATTTAACAACACAATACACCGAATGGACCTGAAAGATATCTACTGATATTCCACCCAAGCACCAAAGAATATACTTTCTATTCAGCACCCCGTGGATCTTTCTCCAAAATTGACCACATGCTAAGACACAGAATGAACTTCAACAAATACAAAACAAATTAAGTAATTTCACGCATTCTCTCAGACCACAATTCAATAAAGCTTAATATCAACACCAAAAGAAGCCCTAGGAATTACATGATATCATGGAGATTAAACAACACAATCCAGATTAATGAATGGGTCAAGGGATAAATTAGGAGAGAAATAAAAGTATTCTTGGAATTAAACAAAAATGACAATACAACACAACAAAATCTCTGGGACACTTTAAAAGGAGTCCTAAGAGGGAAATTTATATCTCTAAGTGCCTACATAAAAAAAAAAACCAGAAAGAGCACAAGGAAATGTCTTAATATTGCAACTCAAGACACTTAACAGACAACAAATGAAACCCAAACTCAACAGACAAGAAGAAATAACAAAAATCAAAGCAGAGATTAATGAAATAGAAACAAAGAAAACAATACCAAGAATCAATTAATCCAAGACCTGATTCTTTGAGAAGATAAACAAGATAGACAGAACTTTGGCCCAGCTAACCAAAAGAAAGAAAGAGTAACTCCAAATCAACAAAATTAGAGATGAAAGGAAAAACATCACAAGAAATGAAAAAAAGATCCAGAACATTATACAGAAATACTTTAAAAACCTGTAATTAAATTTGAAAGCCTAAAAAAGGGGGATGAATATCTGAAATCATGGGAATCACCAAAGCTTAACCTAGAAGAGATCAACAGCTTAAACAGACCCATAACACAGAAGGAAACTGAAACAGTAATACAAAACCTCCTAACTAAAAAAAGTCCAGGCCCAGATGGATTTGCAGAAGAATTCTACCAGATATGTAAAGAAGACCTACAACCAATAATATTTAAGTTATCCAAAAGTATATAAACAGAGGGCAATCTCCCAAATTCCTTCCATTAAGCCAGCATCACTCTAATATCAAACTGGGACCAAAAAAAAAAAAAAAAAAAAAAGCCGGGCGTGGTGCATACACCTTTAATCTAGTACTTGGGAGGCAGGAGGCCAGGCGGATTCTGTGAGTTCAAGGCAGCCTTGGTCTACAGAGTGAGTTTCCAGGACAGCTGGGGCCACAGGGGAGACCCGTCTCGAAAAAAGACCAAAAAAAAAAAAAAAAAAAAAACTGGACAAAGACACAACCAAAAAAGAAAACTATAGCCCTATCTCACTAATGAATATAGATGCAAAAATTCTCAACAAAATACTTGAAAACCACATACAGGCACACATCAAAAGGTCATCCACCATGAGCAAATTAGATTTATCCCCAAGATGCAGGGATGGTTTAACAGATGTAAGTCAATAAATGGCATGAATCATATAAACGGATTCAAAGATAAAAATCACATGGTCATCTCGATTGATGCAGAAAAGGCCTTTGATAAAATTCAGCATGCCTTCATGTTTAAAGTCCTAGAGGGAATTGGACTAGAGGGAACATACTTCACCATAATTAAAGCTATATACAACAAACCCACAACCTGCATCATTCTAAGTGAAGAAAAATTAGAAACATTCCCCTTAAAGGCAGGAACCCAGCAAGGCTTCCCACTATCTCCACTCCTTTTCAATATAGTACTTGAAACTCTTGCTAGATCAATAAGACAAGAAAAGGAAATTAAAGAGTACTAATTGGAAAAGAAGAGATCAAACTATCCCTTTTTGCAGGTGGCATGATATTATGCTTAAGGGATGCCAAAAATTCCACCAGGAAGCTCCTAGAAACAACAGTTTCAGTAAAGTGGCAGGTTACAAAAATCAGTAACCTTTTTATATGCTAATAACAGCAATGGAAAAAGGAGTACATGGAAATCCTCCCATTCATAATGGTCTCAAAAAAAAAAAATCTCAGAATAAACCTGACCAAAGACATTAAAGATCTCTACAATGAAAATTTTAAATTTTTGAAGGAGATTGAGGAAGACACCAGAAGATAGAAGGACCTCCCATGCTCATGGATTGGAAGAATTAATATAGTAAAAATGACCATCCTACCCAAAGTTATATATAAATTCAATGCAATCCTGATAAAAATCCCCATGACTTTCTTCACAGAATTTTTAAAAATCCTAAAATTCATATGGAAGCACAAAAGACCCTGGATAGCCAAAGCAACCCTGAGCACAAAGATCATGCAGGGGGGATTACTATACCAGATTTCAAGCTATATTACAGGGCTATAGTCATAAAAACAGCATGGTACTGGCAAAAAAAAAAAAAAAAAAAAAACAGAAACAGGTCCGTCGTCAATGGAACCAAATAAGGACCCAACACCTGAGAACATGTTAAATTCAGTCCACTGATATTTGACAACGATCCAAGACAAAAAACACTCAATCAGGAAGACAGTATTTCAGCAAATGTTGCTACCAAAACTGGTCACCACTTGTAGGCCGAATAAACCTAATTCCCCCACCTTTTCCACTTTGCACAAAAGGTCAACTCTACAATGGATCAAAGACCTCCATGTGAAACCTCTGAAATTCTGGAAAAATATTAGAAGAAAGATAGGCAGTATCTACAAGATATAGGTTTAGGAGAAGACTTTCTAAAATCAGACAGTAGTGGGGGGATAAGGTCAACATATGAGTGGAAACGTCATTAACTCAAAAGCTTCTTTTCAGTGAAAGAAACAATGAAGTAGGTGAAGAGAAAACCCCCACAGAGTGGGAGGAAATATTCACCAGTGACATATTTGGCAGAGGTTTAACACCCAGGGTCTATAAATTACTAAAAAAAAAAAGGACCAAGAAAACAGATGACCCAATTAAAATGTGGGCTAAAGATCTGAACAGAGATTTTGCAAGAGAAGAACTAAAGATGGCTAAAAAAGAATCTTTTTTAAATTTTTTTAATTTTATTTTTTTATTTTTATTATTTTTTTCACATTAAATTATTTTTATTTTTTAACCAAATCTAGACCCATATCCCCATCAATCCCCCACCACACCAACGCTCATGCATTCTGCCAAACATGGCTTTATTCATCTCTTTCTCGTCTTTCTCCATATTCTCCATGAAGAAGGTTGGACTGTTTGAGCAGAAGTTCACTGTTTCAGTCAGTCTTTGATGCAAGTCCTTTCTGTTGTTCTTGTTGTTGTTTTTTCTGTTGTTGTTGTTGTTGTTGTTTCCCAATATGCATCACGACCAACGCTTTGGACAAAAGCTCCGGGGCCCTACCACAAGAAATACTTACAACTAGATAATTGGCAATAGCATCCACAGACGAGGGATACAATTCGTCGTCGTTTGTTTTTCTGGGACTGTGTTACTTCACTCAGCATGATGTCCTCTAGCTCCAGCCATTTTCCTGCAAAGCTCGTGATGTCATCTTTCTTTACTGCTGCATAGAACTCCATTGTGTAGATGTACCACATTTTCTCTATCCACTCATCAGTTGAGGTGCATTTGGGTTGGTTCCAGCTCCTTGCTGTTGTGAAGAGAGCTGAAAGAAGCATGACTGTGCATGTACCTCTGTGGTGGCCCCATACACAGGGCAGAGGGCCTGCCCTGGCTGGCAGGAGAAGGAGGCCCTGGTAGGCTGGGGAGTGGAGAGGGTCCAAGGTGGGGTATCTAATGCCAGAGTGAGGGAGACTAGGATTCCTGCCGGCCCATAGCACAGTTTGGCCATTTCAGGGCATGCTAAACCACCTAAGACTTACACTGTGATGGGGGGATGTTTTCCTCCTCCTCTTTAGTACCCCAGCAGTTCTCTCCATCAATGCTTCATGATTTTGTTTTATATCATGAAAAAATATATATACCAAATTCTTTATACTAGGGGTGAAATGCAGATGTTTGTAGAAACATGCATGTTCTTCCACTGAGGCCTCTAAAAACATGCTAAGAGCTTTGATCACAATATGAAGTATACATTTAATATCCCCTCTGTCTTAGAGTCTTCAGTCTGTCTTTTTATACTAATGTGTAAATTTGTGGGGAGGGAGTGGGCTTAAAAGACAACTAAAATGGGTAGCATGGATATTTATCTCTTTAAAAGAATGCTTACTTGCTGTGGAAGATCTAGATTTGGAATTTTTTTGCCATTCAAATATAATTCCCCTCAAATGGATCGGAAACAATGTCTTAAATAGCCTAAACCATCCTATTCATCTTTCTTCCATGCTCTGAAGAGGGCCCTGACATGCAGATCAGGATTTTTCCACACTCTAAGTTTGCCCTAGACACTGGGATTCTGGGCTGCATTGTACACCTGTATATCAGTGACTGCCAAGTGCACTGACTCCCACAACAAAAGAGTGGTCACACTACAGAAGAGAACTCTCATTACAGAAGAGAGCTCACACTACAGAAAGTGTTTGAACAGCACGACTTTTCCACTATGTATTCCCAACAATCTCCAGAAAAACAAATGTCCTGCACCCTCACTAACTCCACATCATATGCTTTCATTGGAAAAGAAATCAGTTTCTGGATCGAAGAAACCTTTCTATATGCCACTATGATGATGGATATATGTCACTGTACAAAGTATAGAATGAACCAAATAGAGTGAAACTTAAAGATATGGGCTCTGAGAAGAAATGATGTGTGAATATCGGTGCCTCAGCAGTGACCACTCTAGAACTGTGGTGGAAGGATGTTGATAAAGGAACCCAACTGCTCGTTGTCTAGGACTCTGCCTCCATCAGCTCTGTGTTCTCTCATTGGTATTCTATTCCTACATCCTCTTCTCTATTCTGATTATAAATTTTATCCATACTTTATCTCCAAAAGTAGATGTAAGCATGCTAGTCTGTTAATTATAAAATGGATGGTACTCATTTGGAGAATCTAGGCAGATTAATTTAATCAAATGGCCAAATCAGAGCCAAGAATAAAAATATGTTGTAGGGACACTGATGACAAGTGTCATACACAATAAATCTGTGATTCCCAATAGCATAAGTAAAGACTATCACAAACTAAACATGATTTTTTTTCTAAACAGAGGGATTATATAAATTTTAGAAGCATCCTTGACACTGAAATTTAGGAAACTAGCCTTTGTAATCAAGTTACTTCCTTTGTTTTTATATTTCCTATGACACTAAGAGACCATTGTAATAAACAGTAAATTACAGTTTTTATCTTGTTAGTTTTGCCTGGTTCCCGTACTGGAAGATTCAAGCTAATTGTGCTCCTGGTACAGATATTATAGAAATGTCAAGATCTGAAAAATTTAATTATGTTGAGACTAACTGAGACTACAGCAGGCAAGAATACTTTTTAAACAGAAAAATGAAAATTGCAGCTAGGTTTCATAGAGTACCCAAATCTGACTTCTTTCTTCACTTACAGAAATACAAGTGGAAAAATACTGACATTGGCCCCCCGAAGGTTGTGCCCTAGAAAGGCCTCATTCATTCCTCAAGCTGCTAAGCAGTGGCCACTCCCCTTCTCTTTCCTACACCTCACAGGCAGTGTAAACCTGGACCCTAAAACTGAACATTTACCCACATACGTACTTGGTTCTGGGGTTAGCAGAGCAGGGATTTGGGAAGCTGTCTCTACTAGCTGGAATTCTGACTGATGAAAAAGAAATGAAATATTACTGCTCACACCAGTGAGGTAGAGAACATGTTATGTGGAGCCTCCCAGCCCAGCAGCTGAGCAGAGAGAGTTGTTGTTCACCTGCTACAGAGCCCATACCTGGCCGACCTCACTACTTCCCTCCTGGGAGCTTCTTGCTGGCATCTTGCTCCCTGGCTCTCTCTGTTATGGGGAGACAGGGATGAACACTGGCTCCTTCTCAAACCATAAAATAAATGGCATCCGGAAGAAAAGATATATCAAATCTATCAAAGGTAGTGATTTCTATGTAGAATCCTCAATTCCTTAAAGGAATAGAGAAACTATTTCCACTATTTCAAAGAGACTATTGGAAAATACACATTGACCTAGAGCACTACATAGACTAACTACAAATTTTTCTCCTTTGACCTGAATACTGTCACTTAGCGGAATTATTTGTAACTTATCAGAGCTGTGAACAGCAGTTAAATAGCTTTAATCATTAAAAATAAAGATGCCATTACTTAAAACATTAAAAACCAGGCCCCTTAAAGGACAATACAAAAAGATAAAAAAGGTTTTTATGAGAATGGAAAAAGATTTGGAAGTACTAATTTAAACCAAAGAACTCCTCAAACGTTCTCTGAGAGAACCCCCTCCCTGCCCTTCCAGCTCTCCCCTGGTTCTGAGACAACTCACTGGGCAGGGCCAGGATGCTTTCCTGTAACTGGCATCTTGTGGTCGGTGGTGTCCTCTCTCGTCCTTCTCTCTCCAGTTGTGACCCCAGAAGCTGCTCATCCATTTGGCAAAAGAAACATCGTCGTCGTCGTCATCATCTCTGTGCTCCATGGAAATGTGACTCAAAATTAAAGGTCTGTTCCTAAAACTGAAAGAAATAAAACCCAGTAGGGCTGACTTGATGAAACCTGTCCAGAACACTAAATGCAACTGATATTTTTAAATGGTCTCTGATAATGGCATCCTTAAAAAAAGAAAAATTTACCAAACAACCACTTCATCAGCAGCAGCCTTGAGCAATGTCTATTTATAAACTGTGCAGCCCACACTCCCCTCCCCCTTGTCTCTTTAAATTGAGAGGCTTTTTAATCCTCCTGTTTTCTGGGGCTGTGCCTTGTAGCCTGAGGTTAGGAAGCACAGTCCACTGCTTGGTGATCCCTGTGTCTTTCTGCCAAAGGCATGCAGTGCCATCTCCAGCTGTCAGTGATGATGGAGGGTGACCCTTACAATATGCTTCTCAGCTCCAGGCTGGCTCTGAATTGGGGCCACATACAAAGGACAGATAACTGCAGCTTGCAAGGAGGTGAGCTGTTAGCATATCAGATCTACAGCTAGATACTATCTTCATAAATCAAACTGATGAAGATAAAAAGAATCCAGCTCTCAAATTAAACAGGTTTTATTGAAGTGTTATCTGTCCATACACAAATGTTAGTAACAGACATGCAAAATATGCAAATCTTAACTGTATACCTTGATAAATGTTTATGTATGTATATTCCTGTTACCAGCCACTGAACATGGTTAATATAGAACATTTCTAGGACCCAAACAAGCTTCCTCTAACCTGCTTCTAATCTATACTGATTTGAAAAAGTTACCACTTCTCTTGTCTATTCCCATAGGTAAATTGTTTCTGTATTCTCATTTTCTTTCAATGACATACATGTTAAAATTATTTTTGTGGCATTCAACATGTGTGTTAGCCAACTGGACACTGCAGCAGTGACATGACAGCCTGTGCTTCCCTGCATCACATGCTTGTTTCATATTTTGAAATTTGAGGCTATAGTCTTTTATGGTTGGAATTTTAATTTTTTTCCAGTTGGGCCTATTATTTTGTTGTTGTTGTTGTTGTTGTTGTTGTTTTATTCCTAAATCTCCAGGAAGAGTAGCTAAGTACTCTTTTTTTTAATCTATCTTTTGCTGGCATGGTGGCACATGCCTTTATTTATTTATTTGTTTGTTTGTTTGCTTATTTATTTATTTTATGTGTATGAATGTACTGTCTGCATGTAGGCTTGTGCACCCGTGTGGTGCAATGCCGTGGAGGTCAGAAGAGGGCATTGGATTCCCCTGGAACTGGAGTTAGAGACGGTTCTCAGCCACCATGTGGGTGCTGGGAATCAGCAGTTGGCGCTCTCAACCGCTGAGCCATCTGTCCAGCCCCAAGGGACTATTATTTTTTTAAAACTTCTATAAAGTTATAATTCCTCAGTTTTTATCATTCTTTTCAAATTAAGGAAATTGTTACATTCATTATGGAATCTTTGTGTTATATAGGGAGACAAATATTTTACAAATGTGATTTTCATTACAATAACACTATAACTGAGATTGTGCGGCATTTTATAGATGAGGAAATTGAGATTAAAATTGGTCAATTGTCTAAAGTTGAACTACTGATAAGCACCAGAGCCAAATTTAAGTCAAGAGTCTTTCACCATTCTACTGCTATTTCACCAGATTTGGGGAAATCTTGCACTTTCAAACAAGGGGATTTTTGGTTATTTGTCAAAATAGGCTTGAAAACTATGCCGACATTCCTAGAATCTGGTACCATGTTTCATGTTATATGGAAAAGGCATGGAATGGCTCACATTTGTGTTTCTTGCTTTAGGTAGAGAATACTGTATGGTGACCATTCAAAATTTTAATCTTTTTCAACATTTTTTAATGCTTGGAAGACAGTTGATTCTCTGTGATCCAAGACAGCCTCTAAAGAAAGCAGGTAATTTCTCTTGGGTAAATATGAGCGGCTTTGTTTCTAGAATGTGACTACCGATGACCTTTTTTATTCTAAGATAGGTGTATAACCAATTCCTACAAATTGAAATATTCCATCCTGGAGGGAGGGTGAAGGCCCATATAATTTAGGAAGTAGACAAGGGTTACAAGACTCAGGAAATACATAAAACATAACACTCCTCAAGCTCATGTAAGTTACCAGATTTTCAATCTCAGCCACAAAGTGTTAAAATCAGGGAAAAATTGCTAGGGAGATGAGACTCTCTGGCTGGCAGAGCTTCCCACAGGTGATACAGGAAGCTCATGGAGATGCAGTTTTCATGAGCCATCGTCCATACCAGGCTGGGCTTTTGGGGGATGAGTTAATAGCTGCCTTAGAGTCCTGTAGGTAATCCCTCACTTATGCTCCTGCAAAAACCCGGTGCAGTCACTGATTCACCAAGCCATACTGGGTGGCATCATTTCTTTTGTCTGCCATCAGTGCCCTATCTGGGATGAGTAGATGTCTTCCAATTATTCGGGAAAAGTTAACATACCAAAATTAGCGCCTGAACAGAGCCTGACTGAACCCAGCATGAGTTGGGAGAAATGGTTGCATGGACTGTACAACAGGTGCTGATATATGCAACTAAGACATGTCCATGTAAGGGTGGAACATCTATGCGAGAAAACCCCATATGGTTACCTTTCCACAGGTAGTATGTGATGGTGTGCCTCATTGCTACAGTGGTGGTTGCATGCTTCCTGCAATAGGACATGCAACCAAAAACACACCATCTGAGAATGGGGCATCCTTAGGGAATACCAGATGGTCATCTTCCTCTACACAACATGGAACAGCATGTCTCCTTGATGAATGAGGTCTACCATGTAAAAATGAGGGTGACTCACAAACTGGCGATGGACTCGAAATACGTTGAAATCACTGAAATTATTGTGAATGGGATGATATCCTAAGCAGATGGGGGTGTCAGTTTTGTAGCCCTTATTGTGAGCAATAAGAAATATACATGAGATCCAGCTGTCTTGCCCATGAAATGGAAGAACACAATAGGAAAAAGACATATGGATTCTATCTGCTGCATTTACCTCTGCTTCTGCAGGAAGCATGGGAAAAGGGGATAATGAAATGGGGGTGCTGCAGCCGGCAACATACAAGAAAAAAGAGATGCAAATGACATCTATGTTAAAGAACTCTTGCTGGGATTCAAAAACTTGCAACCCACAGGAAGAACAGGAAAGTGAAGAAAGTGTGAATAAAATAAAATATCCATTAGGTCTTATCTTTACTAAAAAAAGAAAAGAAAATCCATGATTTAGGATGAAGATAGAGGTATTAATAACAACCAAGTATAAGAAACTATGATAATCAGGCTGTACTCCGTATCTGAACTGTTTGAATTATGACTTTTAAATAAGCAATGAAATCCCGTCATAGCCTAGCTTATGAGGCTGTGAAACACGGAGGAAGATAAGATCTGAGTGCCATAGAATTAGAAATTGAGCAACGTAAGTACTTGTCCTCCCTCAAGACAAAGAGTGCCTGATATAAAGATATGGTAAATCCATGTTGGACTGACTCATATGAACCGTTAAGAACAATTGGCTATCCCTGAATGAGATTGCCATAAACATCAGGGACTGGAAAAACATAATGGGAACTGGACTCAAAAAGGTAATATTTGATGTCCAGTTTATGTTTATAGGAGAGTTACCTCAGGACTGCTACAGGGCTTCAGAGTTTATGCTGAGCCCCATTGGTGGGATGTGATCTTTAACAGGTAGAAGAGGCTTTGGCAAAGCTGGTTGATTTATATGGACATATAAATTGAGTTAATAAGATAATAAAGCAATCAAGGATGGAAAAAGGTTACACAGGGGCTGGAGAGATGGCCTAGCGGTTAAGAGCACCAACTGCTATTGCAGAGGACCCGGGTTGGATCCCCAGCACCCAAATGGCGGCTGAGAACGGTCTGTAACTCCAATTCCAGGAGAACTCCAGTTCCAGGGGAATCCGACACCCTCTTCTGACCCCCGCGGCATTGCAGGACATGGGTACACAGACCTGCATGCAGACAGTACATATAAATAAATAAATAAATAAATAAATAAATAAATAAATAAATAAGAAAGTAATGTTAGAGTTCCAGGACAGCTGAGGCTACAGGGAGACCCTGTCTCAAAAAGACAAAAAAAAAAAAAAAAAAAAAAAAAAAAAAAAAAAAAAGGNATCTTTAACAGGTAGAAGAGGCTTTGGCAAAGCTGGTTGATTTATATGGACATATAAATTGAGTTAATAAAAAATAAAGCAAATCAGGATGGAAAAAGTTTACACAGGGGCTGGGAGATGGGCCTAGCGGTTAAGAGCACCAACTTGCTATTGCAAGAACCCGGGTTGGATCCCCAGCACCCAAATGGCGGCATGAGAACGGTCGTGAAACTCGCAATTCCAGGAGAACTCCATTTCAGGGGAATCCGACACCCTCTTCTTGACCCCGGCATTGCAGGGACATGTACACTAGAACCTTGCATGCAGACAGTACATATAAAATAAATAAAATAATAAAATAATAAATAAATAAATAAATAAGAAAGTAATGTTTTAGAGTCCAGGACAGCTTAGCTACGGGAGACCCGTCTCAAAAAGACAAAAAAAAAAAAAAAAAAAAAAAAAGAAAGAAAGAAAAAAGTAAAACAAACAAAAAAATCCTGGTAAAAAAAAAAAATTTATTCAAACAAAAACACTGACCAAAACCAGCTTGGGGAAGAAAGAGTGTATTTTGCTCCATATCACAGTTCATACTGAGAAAACTCAAGCAGGGCAAGAGCTGAAGCACAGTCCATAGAGAAACGCTGTGGACTGACTTGCTCCACTAGCCCATGCCCAGCTTTCCATTTTTTTAGTTCTTTTTTTATTAACTTTTTTTTAATTTCATACATCATTTTCAGTCAAATTTGGAATACATTCCCCTCTCCTGCCCCTCTCCCCCCCAATTTATGCATCTGTCCGTACATGTCTTGCATCTTTCTCTCAGTGTTTTGTTTGT
Source organism: Rhizomys pruinosus (assembly GCA_009823505.1). Classification (NCBI taxonomy): domain Eukaryota; kingdom Metazoa; phylum Chordata; class Mammalia; order Rodentia; family Spalacidae; genus Rhizomys; species Rhizomys pruinosus. The sequence continues at coordinate 42,703 of VZQC01014507.1, forward strand.
TTTTCTTTCCAGAGGCTTATTGTTTTGGCAAACTTTAACTGTCATCAATCAGTTCTTTACCCAGTCTATGTTGTTGTTTCCTCCCCTTTGTATTACTCCATATTTTCCTATAAAAACAACACAATATGTATCAAAATTACGAACCTCCTGAATAAAACTGTATGTTAATTCCAAAAATTTTTTTTGAGGGGTTTTTTTTCTTTCCTTTAATTTTATTTTACTTAATATAGAATACATGACTTTCACCCATATATGGTAACTATAATGTGTGAATATTTGTGGTAGGTCAATTCTAGACCCATTAAGAGATTCACATTATAACAACACATTGCTTTCAGATACAAGAAATAATAATAATAAAGTTGCTCCAGCTTGCCTGCCCAAACTGGGGATTTGGTGTTAGCATCCACAAATGAGGGAAACCATTCGTTTTTTTTTTTTTTTCTGGGACTGTGTTACTTCACTTAGCATAATGGCTTCTAGTTCCATCCATTTACCTGCAAAGTTCATGATGTCACCTTTCTTTACTGCTGTATAGAATTTCATTATGTAGATGTACCACATTTTTGTTATCCAGTCATCAGTTGGGCATTTGGGTTGGTTCCAGCTCTTCGCTATTGTAAAGAGAGCTGAAAAAAGTCTATGTTATTGTTTATTACAACTTACTTTTATTTATTTATTTATTTATTTATTTATTTATTTATTTATTGTTATTTTTGAGACAGGGTCTCTCTCTATAGCTCCAGCTGGCCTGGGACTCACTCTGTAGACCAAGCTGGCCTTGAACTCATAGAGATCCACCTGCCTCTGCCTCCCGAGTGCTAGGATTTAAGGCGTGTGCACCACACTTGGCTTAAAGATGGTTAAGCACCCGCACCATATGGGTGCTGGGAATCAAACCTGGGTCCTCTGCAAGAGCAGTCAGTGCTCTTAACTGCTGAGCCATCTCTCTGGCCCCCCAACTTACTTTCTTATACAACCCAGGACCACCTGCCCCAGGGTAGCACCACCCACCACATCACTCCTATAGGCTCTCATGAGCTAATCATTTCCCCAAGTCAATCACATGCAGCTCAGCTTTTTTTTTTAATCTTTTTAAAAATTTTTTATTTATTTTTTATGTGTATGAATGTACTGTCTGCATGTGGGTCTGTGCACCCGTGTCGTGCAATGCCACAGAGGTCAGAAGAGGGTTTTGGATTCCCCTGGAACTGGAGTTAAAGACCATTCTCAGCCGCCATGTGGGTGCTGGGGATCGAACCCAGGTCCTCTGCAAGAGCAGTCGGCGCTCTTAACCTCTAGGCCATCTCTCCAGCCCCACAGCTCAACTTTTAACACATGACTTTTGGGTGATAATTTGTATCAAAACCATAGCAATTAATGACATGTTTACTTTTCCTTACTCATAATACACAACTGCATTTTGTAAATTACACCTGTTGTAAAGTCATTATATAATATTTAAGATAGATAAAATATAAATAAGTACCCACATGTATGCCATACACTATCATCTATACAACATGAATAGTAAGTACCAATACAGCTGAATGCCACATTTACCTTTTCAATTCTTAATTAAGAGGATGGGGGTATCCATGTAAAGAGGAGAATTATGAGTTTAACATGGTATGTATGGGTTGAAACAATATGGATTCTGCTGATTAAATGCATATCTGCAAAATCACTTAGAGTAAATAAGGCAAAAGAAAAATACACAGAAAAGAGAAATTCATGAAATTTATTTAGTGTCTCAAAGATCTTGTTCTCAATGTACAACAATAAGTGAATAAAATATAAAATCTCCTCAGGGTCATTACTGACAGCAGTCATATCAAACATCTTAGTAAATGTCCTAGAATTGGATGCATTCTCCATGTAAGAAATGAGGGTTCTCTGTAAGATTGATGACATTAAACTTAAAGCAATCAAGGGAATGGTGAAATATTTAGGGAAATTATATGGTAAAATAGGCTCTAAATGTCAGGAAAGAGATTCTGTATTTCTGAAGGGTTCTCTTGGAGCCCAATGGGACATTGAAATGAAATAAGCCTTTACCATTCTTAATATTGTAAGGCAACACAATAGAAATGAAAAACATTATTTATTCATAACTTAATTCTTCCAAGGCCTCTATGCAAGTAAGTTCATCATGTTCAAAATGGTATAATGAGGCTAAAAATTGTTCCAAGGTGGATAATTAAAATGACCAAATGAAATGGGCTACTGACAGCAAATAGACCACTTGATTGAAGGGTACAAAAGGATATAGTATAAATTTATATCCTACACTAATTTTTTAAATTGAGGCACATTACATAAAGAACATATGCTAACATGATCAAACTTAAGAGCTTATGTGAAAAATAATCTAGATAAATCAGAATTAAGAATCCAAAATAACACATATTAATCTATTTAGTAAAATTAAGATTGTGTGAAAAAGTATCAGAAACTTTGAACAATGACACCATAAGAGACAAACAAGCCCTTGCAAAACCTTGCTTGATCACTCTTCCAGGGATCTAAGATTAGTTGGAAGGATGGTAGGTGCGACTTCAGCTGGGAATTCTTATGCATAAACAGAAATTTATTATTTTTTCAGGAAAACACATACCATTTAGTGTTCATGTCACAAAGCTTATAAAGGGGGCTCATATAAATGCACTGGAATTAAGCCAAAAGTTAAACTCATATAGACACCATTTTAATAGAAATTGTCTATGTGTGTATGTGAGTACAAACATTGTGCATAGCATGGTCCATGTGGGGAGCTCCAAGGACAATCTCATGTTGGGCCTCACTTTTCATCTGCTGACCTGTGATCTGAGGATTCTCTTGTCTGCACCTCTCATCTATTAAGAGGAGTATTGAGATTATGGACATGAGCTACTGTGCGTGGGTTTATGTGGGTTCTGTGGATTCAAACTCAGATCCTCATGTTTGAAAGCACAGAAGAGTCAAAGTTCAGAAACTATGCAGTGCAGTTTGAAGAAGGTGTATCGATTACACTGGTCTTGGAACATCCACCCCATGAGTTAGTGTTAACTGTCAGCTTGACAGACTCTGACACCAGCTAGGTAACAAGATTCTATGCACATCTGTGAAGGATTATTCACCCTCCAGCATACTTGTGTGTGTGGGGGGGGGTAAATTGATTAGATTAATTGAAGTTAGAAGACTGTCACTAAATCTGAGTGGCATCATTCCATAGTCTGAGATTTGAAACTGTATAAAAAGGAAAATGTGAGCTAAACACACCATTCATTGCTCTCTATGATGTGACCAGCTGCCTCAGGCTCCTGTTCCTGTCATTTCTCCACCAAGATGGACTAACATCAGGCTGTGAGCCTTTCTCCCTTAAGTTAGTTTTGCCAAGATATTTTATCACAGCAATGGGAAAGGAAACCAAAGCACACAATTTCAGATCTGTTAAGTTATTGCCATTAGAATACTTACCTGCTGGATAAATGGTTCCAGTTAACTGGTTCCAGTTAAAATGTGCATTTTTTGGATTAGTTCAAATCTTTATGATGAATAATTTCAGCCTATGGTGGCAAGAGTCATCATAGGAGGTGGGTCAGATGTAAATGTATTGACTAGTACAATATACAGACTTTTAAGAGTGGATGGTGAAGTTCTAAATCCCAAGCAAGTAGCATGAAGTATAGAGTATTGGGACATACACAGGATTTCAAGAAATAGCTTTGAGCTGCACATAACGGTACATGCCCATAACCCACCATTGAGGAGGTGGTTTGGGAGTTTAAGGTCACCTTGGATATATAGAAAGTTCAAGTCTCAAAAAATCTCCCAAGTAAATAACATAATAAACCAAATATTTTTAATTTGGAATTTGAGTTATTATATTTGTTTGAATATAAAATACTAAATTAGTAACTCTTCATATGAAAGGAGGAAAAGATAAAACCTTATACAAATATTAGCAGAGGGGCTGGAGAGATGGCTCAGTGGTTAAGAGCACTGACTGCTCTTGCAGAGGACCCGAGTTCAATTCCCAGCACCCACATGGCAGCTAAGAACTGTCTTTAACTCCAGTTACAGGGGAATCTGACACCCTCTTCTGACCTCTGCGGCATTGCACGACATGGGTGCACCAACCTACATGTAGACAGTATACTCAGACACATAAAAATAAATAAATAAAAATTAAAAAAACAAATATTAGCAGAATACATCTTGATTTTAGAAGTTAAAAAAACTGAGAGAAAGATGCAGGACAGTTATGGCAGAATGCATGATCTGGGATGGGGTGGGGGTGGGAGGGGAGGGAAAGGGAAATAAGCCTGAACTGAATTGGAAAAATGTATGAAATGCACAAAGCATCAATAAAAACTAATTAAAAAAAAAAGAAGTTAAATATATTAAAATTGTGACATGCTAAATATGGTAACATGCCACATTAGCAACTGAAGACCAGGGGGGCCCAGATCACTAGTAGCCCCAGATTAAACTCTTCAGACAAAGGAAACACATCTGGGAGTTCACAGAGGAATTTGGCAATGTGACATCACAGTATCTTGATTATATGTGCCCCAAGAGGAAAACTTGGTTTTGGCTGTAGAGCTAATAAACACATCTTAGTGCTAGCTATCATCATCACATCTATTGTTTCTATAATCATTAACCAGAGCATCTAATAGCTTTGCTGATACTCTTAGTAATTCAAAGAATACCTAAACCTCACCTTCAAATTATCTCAAGTAACTTATCAATTGTACACCTCAGCCCTTTCTACAATTCTGTACAAATATATCTGGCATTCCTTCAGAACTCTAGGACATACTTGAGAGAGGAACAAATGTTCCTAAAGAAAGAATAATAGAACACCATGGAAACTGCTTAGTTTCCTTTTAAATTTGTTGCCATTTAATTTCTGATGCAAAACCATTCTTTTCAGTATCACTGCTTAGAAATTCCTTTATAATGTCATTATTAACAGAATATAGATAGATAGATAGATAGATAGATAGATAGATAGATAGATAGATAGATAGATAGATGTCTATGTAGGTAAACAATGCTTACTACATGATATTGATAGCAAAAAATATATTTTTCAATCATAGCACCTTGATGAAAGAGATTCAGATTTCCCAAGAAAGAGAAGATGAATGATATAGATAGGAGGCAGATGTCAGATTAACAGATAGATAAGTACTTGTATACATGTGTATATACATAGAAGATCAAAGAACCAAGTCAGCAAGTAGATGTCTAAGTACATGAGAACTCAATGGGAAAATAGTAAGAACAGAAGTAAACTAGTCAAGGAAGACTTGGCAAGAGCCAAAGCATTTGAATGGATTTTAAAATTAAACAAGAGAAGCCAATTGAAAGGGGATGACCTAAGAAATGAGAAAAAATAATGAAAAAAGCTGTATGAAAATATCTGACCTGAGTAGGAAGAATAGAAAATTTGAAAATCAGAGAAACACAGAAATTTCTGACATAGTAAAGAAGCAGAGAAAATTCTAACATTCAACCTTGATCCCATATAGAATAATGGCAGCAAAGGCAGGAAGCGAAGCAGATCACCTCCTAAAGGAACAGCAGGGTCTAAAAACGAAGGCGTGGCAACATGTTCTCTAGCATGGCTCTTCAGCAGTATGGGGATGGCTAAAGCTGGCAGGCAGCAAAGGCGGCAAGAACACGGTCGGAACTGAAGCAGTGGCTCCGAGGAAGACAGGTGTCAGCAACTTCAGGAAATAGCATCTGTTACTCTCTAAATTAGTAATATGAGTTAAATATCACAGGAGGCAAGATCCTTGTTATATTATTACTTCTACCTTGTCATTTTCCTCTTTTTGGATTAAACATTAGACAGAATATGATTTGTGACTATATTTTCCTTTCTTTCATTGTTTTTTATTAACCAATTATTTCATTGTATTTCAGGAAAGACTCTCAAGTTACAAGATTTATTATCATTATTACCATAGGGCCAGTAATTGCTACTCTATGGATCTGCACCCAAAATATAATCAGTATAACTTTGGTTAATGAGTTCCTACACTGAAAAATAAGAAGGAAAATAATGGTCCATTTATTACAAATTCTAATTTTTATTGAATTTTTGCAAATTTCATACAGTATATTTTGATCATTTTTAGACCTCACTAACCTATCTACACTCCTTTATAGCCCCGCCCCCACCACTGGGTATCATGTAACTGTCATATATGTTAAGGGCTATCCAGTCAAGTTTAGTGTCCCCAAGTAGTCTTCGGTGTGTGTCCATCCACTGGAGCCTGGTTAACTTATCTAGCTTTATGCCCTTAAAGAAAATCACCTCTCCCTTTTCTAGTAGTTTTCAGCTGCCTTATGTTGGGGCTTCTTATCCACCTTCATACTTCTATGCTGGGATCTGTGGGGCTTGAGCCTGCATAGGTCTTATGCATGCTGGTACTATTGATGTAAGGTCACATAAGTAACTTCCCAGCTGTCTGGAAAACTCTATTTTCTTATGGTCATCCTCAGCCACCTCTGGCTTTACAGTCTTTCCTCCTCTTCCACAATGGTTCAAGACTTCTGACTATTATTTAAAGACAATAGCAGACTCTTCTGTTTTGACTTAATCTCAGTTTGCTAATATTTCATTTTATTCTATTAAAATAGTATTCAAAAATGTAAATCAATGGTATAACCATAAAACTACCATCATGGGGTGGTTTTTTGTAGTTTGTTACTCATTTCAAAAACCACAGGCAAACTGCTATAAACCATGCTATCAGACTTGAGAATTCACTGGATTGTATCTTGTGTGAAGAGATAGAAGTAATTTCTGTTCTTACATAAAGACTATAGGATATTCACACTTAAATTAAAAACTCAGGGCTTTCTCTGATGTTACTAATTCTCGGTCTTTAGCCAGACCTAAATACCAGTAGCACTGGCCACGTGTAACTGCCTCTGACCACTCATTTGTTCTTCTGAAACTCATACTTGACAAAGTCACAGAATCTTGATGGACTAGAAAACAACCCTGAGATATAGAACATGCACGGCAAGAACACATGACCCCTCCCACCCCCACCCCCCCACGAGGACCAGGCAGCCAGGCAGGTTGGCGTTTCCATTTACCAGATGCACCAGGGTTTTAGTGCTTTGCTCAACCTGTGAGGCACACACTTCAGTTCATTTCTAACTTTATGTAACAGAAAGCATGTGTTCAGTTCTTGGGCCTGAGGAATCCATTCACCTCACTCTTCAATGAGCCTGTGGTGCTGATGGGACAGGGTGCTTCTGGACTTGTCAGTGCTCTGAAATGCTGGGGAACCTTACGGTGTGTTTACACACAGCTACTCCTTTAGCCTACAAGAGTGCGTGCTTTCCTCCACATTTGGGTCATCCTGCAGGATTCCTTCCAACCTCCTTCCTTTTTCTGTTGCTACGGACTGATCTTTTTGACAAGCATTGTGTTAAATAAGCTGTCTGCATGCTCCATTTTGAGATTCATAAAATGTGACAGAATACTCGACCCCAGATTCAACTCAGTTCTCAGTCATGAGCGATTACTACTGGCCTAAAGTTAAAGGAATTAGGCACAAGATTTTTTTATTTCTCCTTTATGCATTTTTAGAAAATTTTAATTTACTTTTAAAGTTAGTATATAAGATAATATGCTTCTTTACAGCATTTTTTTACCTATGTCATTTTACTTTGTTCTGAATCAATCTCTTCCTGCTTTCTCATGATCTCCTTTACGGATCCACAACTCTCTCTCTCTCTCTCCTCTCTCTCTCTCTTCTCTCTCTCTCTCACTCTCTCTCACACACACACACAGTACAGCTATTAAACTTGGTTCAGCATATGAGAGAAAACCTGTTGCATTTGACTTCCTGTGTCTGTTTAGCTTAACATAATGAGCTCCAGTTCCATTTGGTTTCCTGGGAATGTCAGGATTTCATTTTTCCTCAAAGCTTAAAAAATTCCATTGTTTACATTACCACATTTTCTTTATGCGTTCACCTGTTGATGGATTTCTAGGATATTACGTTTCCTGAACACTGTGAATGGTGAAGCTGTGAACCCAGAAGAGCAAGTATCTCTGCAGCATGTGGATCAAGACTCCTTTGGCTAAATACCCAGAAGTGGTAAGCTAAGTCACATGGTAGTTCCATTTTTTAGGTTTTTCACAGAACATCCACACTGACTTCCATGGCTGCTCTAGCTTACATTCTTAGCATCAGTTAGTCAGAATTTCCTCATCCCCACATCCTTGTTATTATTTCTTCTCCTTTGTCTTCTTGGTGATAACCATTCTTACTGGAGTGAGACGGAATCTCAAAGCAGTTTTACTCCTGTTTCCCTGATGGCTGAGGATGTTGAAGATTTTTTTTCAATTATGTATTAACAATCGTAGGTATTCTTTTGAGAACTGTTTATTCAGTTCATTATCCCACTTATTGATAGGATGACTTAGGTTTTGGTGTTTAATATTTTTACTATATATATATATATATATATATATATATAGTAAAAATATTATTATAGTAAAAAAAAAAATATATATATATAGTAAAAATATTAAGTCTGTTAAGTAGTTGGCAATATTTTTTATGTTCTGTCTCTATACTCTGGTGATTATTTAATTTGCTTTGTAGAAGCTCTTTAATTTCATTTTATACCATTGGTGAATTGTGAGTTCATTTATTGTGCTATTGGAGTCTTTGACTCGCCCCTGGGAGTTCCCAGTCCCACAGACTGGGAAAGGGCTCTAACTTTCATTCTAGCTAATGTAAAAAAAGGCTTCTTATTTAACCTTTCACCCACCTCTCTCAGTAAAGAGCATGACTTGCAGCCATGCTATGTGGTCCTCTTATGGGTAACAGACAATGCTTCTTCCCCAGGCTGTAATGGTTTTGAACCATGTGTCCTGGGATCACCCCTTTCATTTTCTTGGGCAGATCATACATCTCAGGAACACTTCAGGCTACATTTCCCACACCAGACCTTGGTTTCTCCATACATAGGGAGATGTCAAAGAAAGGAATATCTGAACTATGCAAATTTCTCTCATCACATAAGAAGGAGGCAAGGTGTAGTTCAATAACAAAAACAAAGACTTGCGGTTTCTACATTCATTTATTTTCATTCTGTTTTTAACCAATTATAGGATGTAGGAATTCCAACAATCCAATGCATATATATATATATATATATATATATATATGGCAAATAAAACAAATATTTTAATATATGATTCCAACTATGGTAGCATAAGGTGTTAAACAAACATCCTCCAAAGCACTTTAAGAGATGAAATTAAATATTTAAATTTAAATACTTTAACAAAATTTTAACTGTGAATGATGCACAGCCATCCTCAGCCAATTGTGTATAAAAAAAGTCAAGAAACCAAACATAAGGAGAATAAAGCATCAAGGAAAAGGTTTATCTAGTGAGACCGGATGCCCATCAGGCTCACATCTCATCTCCCTATTCTTGTTCCTGTTCAGCATTTTTCAGGAGTGTAACTTCAGAGGGACAGAGCTTCTTGATTCTCCATTTAACCAACCTGCATGTGGAGGGAGGGAGATAATTTTGGTTATATGTTATCCAAAATAAAAACTGAGAGCAACATACAACTGTAATGTAACAAACTCCAGATAATTTCTGTAACTAGAGGAGGCAACTCTAGTTGCTGTTGGAAGTACCTGAATAGTTTTGTAATGATAGCATGATATAAGGAACAAATAAGCATGGCTCTCAAATGTATTACATGATTGTTTAACTAAGCATCAGAACATAACTGCAATCATCTCTGAAATATACAGGAGAATCTGTGAGCTGTGGCAATTCCCGATAGAGCTGAGATCAGTGGAGCTTCTGCATCAAAACCATGCTTACCTAGGAATTAAAACAGAGGGCATCACCTTAACTAGGACTGACCACCCAAGTTGAGGCCCATGCAGTTCCGGAATGGATTTCAGCCCTCCTTGACCCTTCAGAAAAGTGCTTTTGTGCAGAGCACAGAATGAATAACAGCAGGTGATTATCCTGTCTATGTGAACTAAGTTTGGAAAATATCTCTCTGTGACTGTTTTCATTTTAAAAGAAACTCAGAGGATTGGGGGAAGTGATTATAATTTTCATCTCTGTTAGATCTGAGGCTTCTTAGAGGCCAGAGCTCAGCAGGCTCTCTACTTCTGTGATGTGAGGGAGAGCAAAACTAAGAACCGGGCAAAGCCTTCCCCATGTCCTATTATCATAAATATCAGGAAATTATGAGCATATGAATAAGGTGTGATTTCTAAAAATATGCAAGACTATGGAAACACACTTGATAAAGCAAATCCTCAAGGTCCTTCTCCTTTAACAGAACATTCACCAGCCCATCCACTTCTGGCCTCCTTTTTCTGATGACGTCCCACCCCTGTCAATGTATCATGTTTCTATTTGTGTAATCAATCCCACTAAAGCTTCATTGAAGCAGAGACTTCACCCCTGTTTGCCACAGTAACATCACCCAGTCTGAACTGAGTCTGGTATATAACAACGATATTTGGGGCAACAACGGGAGATCACATCACTTATCTGGGAACTCATTCTTCAGCTCCTGACAACTAACACTAACTCCTACAATAACCAACAGCAAGTGAGCAGTCTCCATAATATCTGTTGATTCAAGAGCCATGAAAATTGCTCAAAATTAGTTAAGTATTAATTCACCATTGATATTGTTCCCAGTATCTTCAAACTCTCCAATAATTTTTTTCATGAAAGATTAATACTCTGCAACAAGCTAAAGTTTGGAGAACTTTTTGGTCATTTTGCAAAGCTACACATTATTTATTGATTGTACAACTTCAATGCATATGAAATGTAAAGGATTAATTAGTTGATTGATAGTTTCATTACTGAAGATTCTTGTGAAGCATTAAAACATGGCTGCTTATTTCTTAAATTTTTTATTTTATTTTATTATTTTTTATGTGTATGAGTGTACTGTCTGCATGTAGGTCTGTGCACCCATGTCACGCAATGCCGCAGAGGATAGAAGAGGGCATCAGATTCCCCTGGAACTGGAGTTAAAGATGGTTCTCAGCCACCATGTGGGTGCTGGGAATAGAACCCAGGTCCTCTGCAAGAGCAGTCGGTGCTCTTAATGGCTGAGCCATCTCTCCAGCCCCAGGGCTGCTTATTTCAAACTAGCTGTTGTTTTTATTTTTTTTCATGTGTATTTGTGTATGCCAAAAGTCTGTGAGTGCCAGAATAAAGTGCTAAATCCCCTAGGATTTATCCCCTATAGCTTGATACTCTTGCTAGAACAATAAGACAAGAAGAAATTAAAAGGAGTTTAACTGTAAAAGAGAAGGTCAAAGTATCCCTTTTTGCAGATGATATGATATTATTTGGGGAAGCTAAAAATTCTAGCAGCAAATTCCTAGAAATGATTAACAGTTTCAGAAAGTGGCAGATTACAAAAGTAATCTACAAAAATCAGTAACATTTCTATATGCCAAAAATGAGCAATTGGAGAAGTACACGGAAACCCTCCTATTCTCATAAAATAAAATAAAATAAAATAAAATACCTCCAAACGAACTTGACCAAACCATTAAAGATCTCAGTAATGAAAATTTTAAATCTTTGAGATTGAGGAAGACATAAGAAGATGGAAAGACCTCCTATGCTAGTGGATAAGAAGAATTAATATAATAAAAAATACCGTCCTACCCAAAGTAATAGATAGATTCAATGCAATCTCAATCAAAATCCCTATGACTTTTTTCATAGAATTAGAAAAAAAAATCCTAAAATTCATATGGAAACACAAAAGATCCCAGATAACCAAAGCAACCTTGAGCATAACCCTTACATTTTGCCTTGCACAAGAGTCAACTCTAAATTGATCAAAGACCTCAGAGTGAAACCTGAAAATGATAGTTTATCATTATCTTCTTTTGATTTATCCCTCTCTTCTTTTAGGTTTTTCATTTCTTTGTATATGTGTTCTTTAAATTCTTTCAATTTTTTATTTCTTTGATCATGTTTATAATAGTTCTTTTAAGATCTATATCCTAGCTGGGCATATGGCACATGTCTTTAATCCCAGCACTTGGGAAGCAGAGGCAGCTGGATCTATGTGAGTTCAAAGCCAGCCTGGTCTACAGAGTGAGTTCCAGGACAGCTGGGCTACAGGGAGACCCCGTCTCAAAAAGTCCAAAGTGAAAAAAAATCCATATCCTGACTTACATCTAGGGAGTCTTCAGTAGGACTAGTAGTATTTGGCAGAGGTTTTTCATATTATTGTTTTTTCATCGTGCTTTTGGAATTTGGGTTTCTTTTGTTGGTTGTGATTCTAATATGAATCTCAGATGTTTCTTTGTTGAGTTGAAGATTGGCTTTGCTTTATATTCTTCAGGTGTTTTGTTGTCATCTTTTTTGGCATAAAGGTGTGGCTAGCCTAGGCCACAAACTCTCACCTCTAGCCTAGCACTGGACAGACCAGAACCTCTCACCCAGCCAGCAAGTAGCTCCCCCAGTAGCTGGAGCTATGCAATACCCAAGCCAATCCGAACCCCTAATGCCTGTGGAACCCACACCATGTGGAACCGTGACTCTCCTGGGCTTGTGGGAGGGAAAATTACAACACCCCTGCTTCTGTGCAACTGGAGTCCCCTCGCCAAAGTGGTGTGAGTCCCAGTCTCCCACCCAGAGAGATGTAGTCACAGAAGCACTGTGCACCACCTATGGTCCACCCACCGGCCCTCCAGGGTCAGTCACCAAGGTCTGTAACTGGGTTCAGTGGAAGGTATGCCCAGCCCAGCCAGGGTTGTCTCTGTTGTCATCCAATGTCCATGCACCATGTCTGCAGCACTGAACTGCAGTAACCAAGGGTCCAAATGCCCTCAGACCACCTCCAGTGCTTCCCAGCACTCACAGGTGCTCCTAAGTTCCCTCCCCTTACTTTGCTTCAGCTGCTCACACCGTGCCTGCAGCCCCGGAGCCGCCATCTTGATCTCTCTGACTACTGTCTGATTTAAAGTCTCCTCCAACACCTGTACCTTATAGGTCTCCTCCAACACCTGTACCTTATAGGTCTCCTCCAACACCTGTACCTTATAGGTCTCCTCCAACACCTGTATCTTATAGGTCTCCTCCAACACCTGTACCTTATAGGTCTCCTCCAACACCTGTACCTTATAGGTTCCTGCTCATGTTTTCTTCTAACGTTTTCAGGTTTCACTCTGAGGTCTTTGATCAATTTAGAGTTGACTCTCGTGCAAGGCAAAATGTAAGGGTTATGCCCAGGGTTGCTTTGGTTATCTGGGATCTTTTGTGTTTCCATATGAATTTTAGGATTTTTTTTCTAATTCTATGAAAAAAGTCATAGGGATTTTGATTGAGATTGCATTGAATCTATCTATTACTTTGGGTAGGATGGTATTTTTTTATTATATTAATTCTTCTTATCCATTAACATAGGAGGTCTTTCCATCTTCTTATGTCTTCCTCAATCTCAAAGATTTAAAATTTTCATTACTGAGATCTTTAATGGTTTGGTCAAGTTCGTTTGGAGGTATTTTATTTTATTTTATTTTATTTTATGAGAATAGGAGGGTTTCCGTGTACTTCTCCAATTGCTCATTTTTGGCATATAGAAATGTTACTGATTTTTGTAGATTACTTTTGTAATCTGCCACTTTCTGAAACTGTTAATCATTTCTAGGAATTTGCTGCTAGAATTTTTAGCATCCCCAAATATCATATCACCTGCAAAAAGGGATACTTTGACCTCCTCTTTTACAGTTAAACAAGGGATACTTTGACCTCCTCTTTTACAGTTAAACTCCTTTTAATTTCTTCTTGTCTTATTGCTCTAGCAAGAGTATCAAGCTCTATTGAAAAGCAGTGGAGATAGTAGGCAGCCTTGCCAGGTCCCTGACTTTAAGGGGAATGATTCTAACTGCATAGCTGTAATAATAAAAATGGCATGGTACTATCATAGAAACAGAAAAATTAATTAATGGATTAGAACTGAAGGCCTGGATATAAGTTTACACATTTACAGCTACCTTGTGTTTTAATTTTTTTTAATTTATTTTTGCTAGGTCTAGAAGACCTAAGGCTCATGGAACATAGGAGAACAAGGGGCAGAGAGAAAACGAGTGCATCCCTCAACTCTCACCAGTTAAGCTTCTTTATACAACAGAGTGCTATGCACACAGAAGGTCACAACTGGCCAAGTTTTCAAGAATAAGAATGTATCCCTGGTTAGGACTCCCATATTAAACCTCAGAACCCATGGCTCAGGGACCGTTGTGGAAGAAGGAGGGAAAAGATTGTAAGAGCCAGGGCTGGTTCACGAACACAGGGAAGCAGAGGCTTTCAGTCCACGGGAAGCTTGCACATGAGAACTTGTGGCAATGGTGACATCAAGCACAGAACACATGCAGACTCGGTCAGACAAGGACTCACAGTGGAGTGAGAGACATGATTGTTGGGCCAGCCCTTACTGGGAACTATTGGAGACTGATTACTACTGGGTGAGGGAGTGTAGGCCTTACTATGATCTCTAGATAGGCTGACTAGACTCCAGTGAATGAATTTGCAATGAAGCACCTGGGTACACAGGCTTGCATGGGTAGAACTTAACATGTATGGCAGACTACAAGAGATCTGGTGGAGGCTTTGTATGGCATGGATTGGGGGGTCTAAATTTGATTAAGAAATATATGAAATGTACAAAAGCTCAATAAAAATTTTAAAAATATTTTTCTTCTACATGTATGCGTGTTTTGCCTGCATGCATGTAAATGCCACATGCATTCAGTGCCCATAGAAGACAGAGGGGATGTCACATCCCTGGAACTGGAGTTACAGATAGTTGTTAGCCACCATGTGGGTTCTGGAAACATATCCTGGGTCCTCTGCAAGAGCAGACAATGCTCATATCCACTCAGCCATCTCTTTAGCCCCCAGCCACTTAATATTTTTTTTACAAAAATATGTATGGGAGAGAAAAGACAGCATCTTCAACAAATGGTGTTACTGGTCAAACTGGAGAATTTCATGTAGAAGAATGAAACTAGATTCCTAGCTCTTATCCTCTATAAAACTCAACTTGAAATGGATCAAAGACTTTGACAAAAGACTTGTTAACCTGAAGCTGATAGAGAAGAAAATACAGAATGCACTGGAACTTCTATGCACGGGAAGTACTTTTTTGACTAGGACTCTGATAACATAGTCATTAAAACCAACAACTGACAAATTTGATCGCATGAGACTAAAAGACTTCTGCCCAGCATAAGACACCATCATTAAAATGAAGAGGCAGCCTACAAAATGGAAAAAAAAATCTTTACTAGCTACATTTCTGCACTATTAAGTGCGATAATAGCTAGAATACACAAAGAACTCAAAAATTCAAATATCAAGAGCACAGCCACCCCAATTAAAAGGTAGGAAAAAAAATTAAACAGAGTTCTCAAAAGATGAAAAAACATATGATTGAAAAACAGCTAAATATGTACCGTATCCTTATCCATCAAGGAAATGCAAATTAAAACTTCTTTGAGATTTTATTTTACCCCACTTGGAATGGCTAACACCCCCCCCCACACACACACAAAGAAAAACAAATGATAACAAATGCTGGTGTGGATGTAGTGAAATGGGAACACTTATTCACTGCTTGTGGGAATACAAACTGGTAAAGCTCCTATAGAAATTAGTGTGGAACCATTAAATGTTGAGGTCGGGCCAGTAGACTGTTCTTCTAGCTCTGGCCATCTTCTCTGGATACTGTTTTCCACCATGTGAACAAGCATTTGCCATAGGCTCCCCCTGCCATGGACTCCACCATGCCTTCCCTACCATGGCAAACTGAAATATCTCTGAAAATAAGAGCCAACATAAACCTTTCCTCCTTACGTGTTTATATCAGGTATTTTGGTACGGCAACAACAAAAGTAATTAACATAAATTAACATAACATAAAAGTAATTAACATAAAATAAAAGTGTACATATAAGATGAGTGTTTATCATTCTTCATAGTTGCAAGAACACATCAAGATTAGAGAATCTGTTACAAAATTGGAAGAATTCAGGGCTTGAAATAATATTAACTCTAATGTTTTCTGAGCCTGAGAAAATCGTTTGGCTTTTCTGAGTTTTTCCAGCTGAAATTTAGAAATGATAATCCCTAACTTCTGTATTTTTGTGAGAGTAAAATAAAATAAACCGCACATGAAAGTATAGCTGAATGTTAACTTATACCTGCTTCTCATCAAATACTAGTCCTCTACCAAGTCCTGCTTCTGTATATTTCTAGAGCTTACTATACATTAGACTATAAACTGCTTGAACATCGCAAGTGGCTTCTGACTAAAATCATGAACTCAGAGTTCCTACATAGTGGATCTGTATGTGTACAACCTGCTTCCTCAGGGCTCCTCCTGACAATGCCCCCTCCTGGAGCACTGAGCATTTAAAGAAACATTTTCCAGAGAGTCACACTATCATTGCAGATAGTACATCAGAAGAAGTTTCTGAGGTGCAGAGCAGCATGCTTAATCAAGGAGAGAAGCCATGAACACTGAGGCCCCAACTCACCTGCCATAACCAGCTGCCTTGTAGTAAGATGAGACTTCATCTTAGGGGCTCCAGAACTGCATTATTCTCTGTGAGGACCTCCATGAAGGAAACCAAAGCTGCTGAAAAGGTAGCTAAGCCCAGCAGCTTGTGCACAAAGACACCCACTATGTCCTGGCCATGAGTGTGGTTATACAAGGTAAAAGCTAATAAAAGGAGAAAAACAGATCTTCAGTGGTACCAAAGCTATCCTCAGCTTTGCCCTCACTCTTTCTCTACCCACAACATTTATGCACATACACAGTTTCCCAAAGGAACATGTCCACACTGATTCCCACAATGCCGATGCTATCAATGCATCTTCAAAATTGAATATTAGAATTATTACCCTCCTTTCTCATTCTCTAACATTTATTCTATCCTATAATACACCATGGCATCATAAACTACTTATATTTCAAAGAATTTTCAATGTAGATTGATGAATAATAAGCATGACGAATCTGGGAAGCTATAATTAGTGTGAATATACAATTGCATTAGTGGAAGCTGAAGCCTAACTTCAAGAGGCTCAGTCTTGAGGTAGTAAGCAAATACATAAATCCAACAATGGATTTTGATAGACATGGCAATAGTATCTGGGAGCTCCAAAGGTATATTAACAAGCTGCATTGCTTCACTCCATGAATAGATTCTAAATCCACTGAAAACATTTCACATAGAAAAAGATGAGACTGAGAGATGGCGCAGGGGTTAAGTGTTTGCTGCTCTTCCAGATGATCTGAGCTGGGTTTCCAGCAACCATGACTGGTGGCTCACAGTAGCCTGCCACTCCAGTTCCAGGGGATCTCATATTCTCTTCCAGCCTATGCAGAGATTAACAGACATGTACACACATACATAAAGATAAATTTTAAAATGAAATAAATCTTTTTTAAAAATTAGCAGGACATTATGCTAAGTGAAGTAACACAGTCTCAGAAAAACAAACAATGAATGATATCCTTCATTTGTGGATGCTAGCACCAAATCCCTAGTTGTAAGGCAAACTGAGCAGTGTTAATGTTATAGTTCTTTTTATCTGAAAGCAACTGTGCTCTTATAATGTGAATCCCTTAACGGATTCAGACTTTGTAATTTTGGTATATGGGTGGAGGGTATGTATGAATATTTTAGAGTAATATAAAATTAAGAGGGAAAATTGTGAATTCCTAAATATGATTTGGAATTAACCTACAGTTTACTTTCAGATGTCATAAATGTGTGACATAAATCTAGATGCATATTTTGGAGCAATACAAATTGGAGGGAATAACAAAAACAAAAGTACTGGGACAAAGAAATGACTGAAACAGTAAACTTCTGTCCCAAACAATAAACCTTTTTATAAAAAAAACTTTAAGAAGACTGAGAAAAAGATGCAAGACATGTATGCCGGAATGCATGAACTCGAGTGGGATGGGGGGCATTGAAAGGGGAATGAGTCTAAACTGGATGGAGAAATGCTGTATGAAATGCACAAATATACAATAAAATAATTAAAAAATTACAGGACATGGTGGCAAATGCCTTTAATTCTGGCATTCAAGGATCTCTGTGAGATTGAGGCCAGCCTGATCTACATAGTGAGTTCCAGGCCAGGTGGGATACAGGGAGACCCTGTCTCAAAATTTTTATTTATTTATTTTAATTTTATGTGTATGAATATTTTGTCTGCATATATGTAAGCACACTCATGCCATACTATGCCCAATGAGTCCAGAAGAGGCTCTTGGATCCCCTGGAACTGGAGATAGGGATGGTTGTTAACCACCACGTGGGTTCTAGGAACCACATCTGCGTCCTCTGCAAGAACAGCCAGTGCTTTTGACCACTGAAACATCTCTCCATCCCAAAATACATCTTTTTGGAAAAGAAGAAAAGATATTAGTGCAATATATAGCAACACCTTGAGAGAATAGAGTGATGCTTGTGGTGTTGGAACTTTTCTTTTGTCTAGCTCCTGCTCTCACAGAGACATAGAAGAAAAATCTTTCATCAGATGTGGAAGACAAGGGAAGAAGAAAGAAGAGACTGTCTCCTGATCATCTGGGGTTTTTATAGTTCCATAACCAATGCACATTGCACATGTGTAATAAATGAAGACAAAGCATTAAACACTTGTTTTCATTTCCTCTACAAGAAAATGTGAAACCAGTTGAACAAAACATGCTCTTTTTCACTGATTTCTGAAAATTTAGACCATAAATTTTTTATATGACTATTTTGTTGTTACTTATAAAATTCCGGCAGAGTTTTACTGTATCAATATTTTTTCTTTTTATTTTATGTGTATGAGTGTATTGCCTGCATGTATGTAAGCCATGCAATGTCAGAAGAGAGCATCAGATTATCTGGAACTGGAGTCAAGGACAGTTCTTAGTTGCCGTGTGGGTGTTGGAAATTGAACCTGGGTCTTCTGCAAGAGTAGAAAATGCTGTTAACCATTAAGCCAGCTCCCTACTGTATCAATAGTTTTACAGCCAGTCAGTAGATGACAGAATGTATCCTCTGTTGTTAATTGTTGCCCCCATTTCAACCTCTATTACTCAGTTCAATTTTCATTCTTACAAGTGGAAATAATGATAATCTACAAGACAACCAAACAAAAAGTGGCCACTATGAGTCTTTAAGATAGAGGGACAGCACTAATAAAGCACATGGATTGGCTCTGCTTGTCCAGTTGTATTAAGTAAATAACTATGGAAGGAAAGTCTCTGGCATTCTGACTAGAACACCCAAATATCTTACTATATCTCAGATAGACATGGCCCCATCAGACAAGGCTACACCATGGCATCAAAGGTACCTTACTGGGGAAAGTACATATAAGGAGGATCTAAATGCATCAAATTATGTTTGAAAATCACAAAAATTCAGTTTTAAAAGTGTAAAAATAAAAAACGAACAAAAAAGAAAATGTAATGAGTTTCCAAAAAGGTACCGTATCATAAAAGGCCATACAAATGCATAATAAGAAAGGTACAGAAGAACCATTCACCCTTACTTACTCTGTACAAAGAAGGCATTTGACAGCATCAACTTGGTCAAGTAGTCTGGAAGTGAACTAATTGTCTCACATAAGATTTTGGCCACACCAAGAAGCCCATAAAAGATGTATACGTTAATATGATGCAAATGCAGGTTCCTCAACAACTGGGTTTCTGAGCTCTCAGAAAAAATATATAAGCCAGGTATGCCTGAGGACTATGCCATGGTATAAGCAACCTTCCCCATAAGTCACTTAGCATGCAGGAAAATGCAGAAGGATATTCTTATTGCATGTTCCAACCTACTGTCCTCTTTAGACATTGATTCTCACTCAACATTAATCATCTTGATTCAACTGACTATTCCAATTCATTGATTAAAGAAATCCTGAAAGATTTGGGGGTTTGGATTTGTGAAGCAGTATAGCAGATAGCAGAGTCTGATTACTTCTTTCCTAGCTGTTATTTCACTGAATCAGAACACAAGGTAGGCAGTTGTCTTCGTTCCCAATAAATCTTCTGGTGGTAGTTTTCCACAACTAGGGATAACTGAGAAACCCTGACAGATGTGGTCTATCCAGTTAAATAGACCATTTAACTTTCTTAGAATGCTGTTTAATTCATTACCTTATAGAAATTCACCGAGAAATTCTTCTCTTTTGAAATGATTACTCTAATTTGAAGCCCACACGGCAAACACCTATTGCATCAACAATCTTAATAGCAAAATGGGAAGTTTTACCATTCATGTGGAGAGATTGCAAAAGAACTCTAAAAGCATAGAATTCTCAAAGGCAATGGAAAGGCATTAGAAATTATCTGATCTAACTAACCTCTTTCTCCAAACCAGAAAAATCAGAAAATATGGTGAGTGCTAACCTCCTGCCCAGCCTCTTAGCAATGATTTATTATTGAAGCTTTCCCGCAGTTAAAATGATTTTTAATAGGGCTGGAGTTTTCAGAGATCAGTACAACTGATGCAATACTATTTCATGTGTTCCAACTAACTTTATAAAGGAAATTCACCAAGATGGGTGGGAAAATTAAATGCCCCTTTTCTAAGCCTAGGGAACAATCTGTGGAAGAGGAGGCGCGGTAGAATGTAAGGGCTACGATTGGGGTGAAAGGTGAAACTACAACAATATAGACTGGACACTCATTTGATCAACTTGATTGAACATACAAGCCCCCCCCCCGCTGGATGGTGGGACCCAGGAGCTGTATGGGTTTGGGCACAACTGCTCGCAAATTGGTTTGATATAAAGGATGCTTGTACTCACAAATTGTCACTTATTGTTAAAAAAAAAAATGAAAACAAAACAGCAACAAAAAAAACCCAGAAAGATGCAGAAAATTTACGGCAGAATGCATGATCTGGGATGGGTAGGGATGGGGCAGGGTGAAGGGAAGGGGATATACGCCTGAACTGAATTGGAAAATGATGTATGAAATACACAATGCATCAATAAAAAAAAAAAAAGAATTGATTTGTTCAAATCAGGAAAAAAAAAAAGAAATAGCCTTTGTATAAACATGATGTACTCCATTCCTAACAAATTATATCAGACAGCATATACAATCAGATTATGTATTAAGAAATATTTGAATACAGAACCACTTTAGTAACTTTAAATACTCTCTGCACAGATGAAAATACAGGAAAGAAGAAAGCAGAACACAGAAGTTAAAACCACTCACCAGCTATAACCATGCCGAGTACTACAATTCCATCCAAAAATTCTGCTCCATGGATCAATGCTTTGGAGCCAAAGTAAGAGGACTGTTTTTGCTGTTTGCAGACAAACTTCAGAATACTCACTGAATTCCACCAAAGACCCATAAAAAACAAGAAGGATTGGCGCATGCCTTTAATCCTAGCACTCGGGAGGCAGAGGCAGGGGATCTTTGTGAGTTCAAGGCCAACCTGGTCTACAGAGTGAGTTCCAGGATAGCTGGGGCTACAGGGAGACCCTGTCTCGAAAAGACCAAAAAAAAAAAACAAGAAGGATCCAGCAAGAATATGGCCTTGGAAATCCCCGACAGGCTATAAAGATAGAGGTATAGCAACAACAACAATGCCAATAAAATTTAAATTATTTGTTCATTGAGCACATCACTTATTAGTCACTGTGTAATGTGTTTTATATGCAATTTCTAGGCAAATTTTGGCAACATGTTCATTAACAAGGGTTATTAATCAGAGTTTCAATTAAGGTACAGGTTTACAAGTTAAATGAGTTGCCTAGATCTCACAATTATTAAGTAAAATGTTATTTTAACACAGAGTTCAAAATGATTTATTTAAAATATAGTATATATTTCACTATACACTTACTATTTAAAGAAGCTCCAGAAGGGCTGGAGAGATGGCCTAGCGGTTAAGAGCGCCGACCGCTCTTGCAGAGGACCCGGGTTCGATCCCCAGCACCCACATGGCAGCCGAGAACCGTCTGAAACTCCAATTCCAGGAGAACTCCAGTTCCGGGGGAATCCGACACCCTCTTCTGACCTCCGCGGCACTGCACGTCACGGGTGCACAGACTTGCATGCAGACAACACATTCATACACATACAGAAATAAATAAAATTAAAAAAAAAAAAAGAAGCTCCAGAGAAAGTAACTTTAAAATGTGGGTTTTATAAGCAAAGTTTAAATGAAGTAAAGTTGCCTGTAAGTTTTTCTTAATCTTTGAGTTGTTGGTCAGGGTAGTCCAAGAGACTCTAAAAATAATACAGGCTATTCCCAGAGCACTTGAATGCCTCCCAGAGCTTGAAAGGTAAGACCCTATTGCTGAAAGCATGGCATACTTCAGACACAAGGCTCGGAGCAATGGAGCTAGAGCTGACCTGGGAGCCTCCATCCTAAAGACCAGCTCTGTAGTATCATAAGGTGCTGAGAAAGTCGCCAAAGGAAAAAACCCAACAGTGGTCCTACCCAACCATAAAACCTATGAATCACAGCAATGATCAGCCCAGCAAATTATCTCTATTGCTACAATAGTGGCACTTTTATCTTGGGGTAATGCACAGCTATCTAATTAGACTTAAGGTCTGCTCAATAAGAGAGAATCCATGCATGCTACTGCAAACATAGCCAAAGGTTAGAGAGGTCATAGACCCTGGAGAAGAACCTACTACTGTCACTTTCCTAAACCAATGTAAGTTCTTACTATAGTCTAAATACTTATCCTTATATTCACAGACAAATGTAGCTCTCACCACTCATTAAAAAAGCTTGGGTTTTTTTTCTATTTTTTTATTGAATTTTTACAATTTTTTTTGGTATTTTTGAGACAGGGTCTCCCTGTAGCCCCAGCTGTCCTGGAACTCACTCTATAGACCAGCCTGGTCTATAGAGTGAGTTCCAGGATATCCGCCTGCCTCTGCCTCCCAAGTGCTAGGATTAAAGGTGTATGCCACCATGCCCAGCTCAAAATATTCCTGAAGAAATAGGTGCATGGACCTGATGGATCAGATACCAATTTTTAAGACAGGATCTCCCTATAGCCCCAGCTGGCCTGGAACTCACTTTGTAGACCAGGCTGGCCTTGAACTTACAGAGATCTGTCTGCCTCTGCCTCTGCCTCCCAAGTGCTAGGATTAAAGGCGTGCACCCATCTTAAAGACAGTTCTTAGCTGTGACTCAAACCCGGGTCCTCTGCAAGAGCAGTCAGCACTCTTAACTGCTCTTAACTGCTGAGCCTCTCTCCAGCCCCTACAATTTTCAAACAATATAGTATGATGGTATTTAGATCCTCTTCCCTATTCTCATCCCCCCCAACACCTCCCCCTGCTCAGTTAGACAGACTGTTAGACAGACAATAGAGAGATTGATATCACGGCATTTAGAGTCTTATTTGTTTCCCCAGATTGCGGGTGCATTCCCCTGGACCTACCAAGAATCTCATCTTTGTAAGCCACTGTCTCCTCCTCCCAGCAGCCATCAGCTGCCAAAAATTCCTTAGGTCATGTTTCAATTTTGTATTCACCTCCCCATGCCTATGCTGGGATTTTTATCTGGTTTGAGTTTGCAGAGGACTTGTTCATGCTGTCATATGAATTCCCAGCAATGGTGACAGTAAACACAAGTCCTATGACAGCTTAAACCAGACAAAGGGGCTTCTTTTTTAACAAATAGAGACCATTGCAAAGTTCTACACCTGATCTTAATGCAGAGAATAAGTGATTATGAGGTGTCCAGCCCTAAGTGACACATCTACAATGTGCCGTCTACGCTTGAAGCTCTGGAAGACATCACAGAAGACAGGGAAGAAAGATTGTAAGAGCCAGCAAGACAAGACTCCTGCTGCTATTTAGTGTATTCTAGACATGAGAGGGAAGCTGCCCCAGTGAAATCCCTACAGTATGATAGCCTAACACGATCTGCATAATGACAAAACCAGCTGATACGCCATGGTAGATGGAGAATTTCATGGAGCCCCACCGCAAGATGAAGCGCTCTAAGTAATCAGTGGAGGATAAGAGAATCAGTTTTCTCCAAGGACTAGCTCCCTGAGAAGTTATCTCATCCTAAGTGGGAAGCTCTAAACATAGGTACATAAGAACACTACTAATGGACTCAGTGCCATATACATGTATGTGTGTATGCATATATAACTATAATAATCAAAGAACACAAGAAATTGTGATTGGATTGGAAGGCCATGGGAGAAGTCGGGGGGACTGGAAGGGGTAGAAATGATGTAAATATAATACTGAATGAAATTCTCAAAAAATCAAAATATTATATTTAATATAAATATAAATATCAAGAGTGCAATCTAGACCATTAGTGCTCATCAATATTTCTGAGCTGCTCCCCACATCTCCCCCATTTCTCCTCCAGTTGAATTTCAATCTTTTTTTCAGTTCTGACCTACTGCATATAGAGTGACTATGTGTAATTTCCAAGCTGAGTCAATGAAGTCAATGAAGTTCTGCCACCTTTCTTTTCCTGACCCTTCAATCTTGGCATTGCATGGCTGAAGCAAACTGCTTCAGACAGAAAGAAACAAGCCTATATTGGTGTAAGCCATTGAAACTTTCAGGGTTTTGTTTGTTTGTTTTCGTTTTTTACTTTTTATGTGTATGAGTGTACTGCCTGCACCTAGGTAGGTACCCCCGTGTCATGCAATGCTGCAGAGGTCAGAAGAGAGTGTCGGATTCCCCTGGAACTGGAGTTAAAGATGGCGCTTAGCCGCCATGTGGGTGCTGGGAATCTAACCCAGGTCCTCTGCAAGAGCAGTCGGCACTCTCAACCACTGAGCCATCTCTTCATCCCCATCAGGTATTTTTTTTTTATTAATTTTATTTATTTCTGTATGTGTATGAATGTACTGTCTGCATGCAAGTCTGTGCACCCGTGTCGTGCAACGCCGCGGAGTTCAGAAGAGGGTCTTGGATTCCCCTGGAACTGGAGTTCTCCTGGAATTGGAGTTTCAGACGGTTCTCAGCCGCCATGTGGGTGCTGGGGATCGAACCCGGGTCCTCTGTAAGAGCGGTCGGTTCTCCGTTGTTTGAGAATCTCCTTCATTTACATGACTAATTTTACTTGTTTTCACCCCGTCTCCTTTCTCTCCTCCCTCGAAAACTTCTTTCCCCTCGTTTTCTCATGTCTTCCTTTCGTGTATGAGCCAAAGTTTAAGTAAGTAAAAGGTTATTTACTGCTGGTGCAATGGCAACTAATCTGTGAGATACTTCCTTAGGAGTTAAGGTTTATTTTTAAAACATTTTAATCCCAACTGAATACCACTGCAAATCATGTACTTTTTTTTTTTTTTTTTCCTTTCGAGACAGGGTTTCCCTGCCCCAGCTAGCCTGGAACTCACTCTGTAGACCAGGCTGGACTTCAACTCACAAAGATCTGCCTGCCTCTGCCTCCCAAGTGCTAAGATTAAAAGTGTGTGCCACCACGCCCAGCAAATCATGTACATTTTATTCACACTTTTGCCACATGGTAGAGTCACCTCTTAATAATAAAATTGTGGTCATTGCTACAGAAAACCAATCCTCAGACTTGAGATTTCTACACCGTGAGTAGCTCTTTGCTTAAGTGTACTATCAGAGTCTGGATAGATGGCTCAGCAGTTACAAGTAGTGGAAGCTCTTGCAGAGGATTTGGGTTTGAATACCAACACCCACATGGCTGCTAACAACAGTTCAAGCTCCACTTCCAGGGGATCTGATGCCCTCTTCCAACCTCTTCAGGCATTGAATGACACAGGTGCAGTTACATACATCCAGGCAATATATTCATACACATAAAGTAAAAATGATACATAAAATATTTTAATGGAAAAATGTAATGAAAGACTGTCCAGAATCCCTGTTGTAGACCAAACATCAGAACAAACCTAGGGAAACTCATGACAGGGAATTTTCAGTACTCCCTGCTGACTCAGCAGAGTCCTAGTCTCCCTAGGTTAGAGCAGGATCTCTCATTGGAGGCCAACCAGATCTGAAGTGAAAAAATTCTAGAACATTACAATGCAAAGTGAAGCCATCATTCCAGTAATATCTATAAAAAATGGAGCCCTGGAGAAATACAAAATCTCATGACCGTCAGTAGACGTATCAAATTAGAATCCTTATTTGAACCAAAACAACAGATGATTCATATAGATGATAAAGTATAAAAAACACTAATGGAAGACAAAATTCCTCAGATTTACTGCTATTGACCTTAGGACCAGATAATTATTTGCTGGAGTGGGATGAGGCACAGTCCAGAGCATTGCAGTATGTTTAGCAACATTACTGATCGCTACCTACTAAATGTTGGCACAATATAGCCCCTGCCCCAGTTGTGATGAGCAAAAACGACCATAGATACTGATAACTGTCCCTTGGAGAACAAAAATCTTATCCTTTTTCTAGTTGATTATTTAACTTTTGTTGTAGTTGTTGTTGTGGTGGTGGTGGTGGTGGTGGTGGTAGCAATCTAAAAGTTCTTTCTCTAACATCAAAAATAAAAATAATAAGGATTGGAGAATTGGCTCAGTGGTTAAGAGCACTGGCTGCTCTTGCAGAAGACCCAGGTTTGGTAGCCAGCACCCACATGGCGGCTAACACTCCAGCTCCAGGGGATCTGATGCCTTCTTCTGACCTCTGAAGGCATTGAACAACATGGGTACACTTACGTACATGCAGGCAATACACTCATACACATAAAATAAAAATAATAAAATATGTACATAATAAAATAGAAGATAGAAAAAAGGAAAGAAATGCTGGCTTAGAAGACTTTTTAATATCAATTTTTCAGAAAAATTAAAATACAACAACTCAGATGTTAAATATTTTATGAAAGCAAGTCCAGTCAAGACTGTGCATACTTTTTCAGATGGATAAAGTGCATGGTATTGCAAGCTATTGAGGGATTAAATCTCTGCAGGCAAACAAGAGAAGGGCCACTGGTAAGTAACAAAGATGGCAAAATTTCCCACTTCTTCACTTGAGACAAAAGCCTGAGGGTGTTTGTTTTGTTTTGTTTTTGGTCTTTTTGAGACAGGGTCTCCCTATAGCCCCAGCTGTCCTGGAACTCACTATGTAGACCGGCTGGCCTTGAACTCATGGAGAGCCACCTGCCTTTGCCTCCTGAGTGCTAGGATTATAAAGGCGTGTACCACAATGCCTGGGTGAGGGGGGTTTTTTTGTTTTTGTTTTATTTTATTTCTGTATGTGTATGAATGTACTGTCTGCATGCAAGTTTGTGCACCCGTGTTGTGCAATGCCGCGGAGGTCAGAAGAGGGTGTCGGATTCCCCTGGAACTGGAGCTCTCCTGGAATTGGAGTTTCAGACGGTTCTCGGCCGCCATGTGGGTGCTGGGGATCGAACCCGGGTCCTCTGCAAGAGCGGTCGGCGCTCTCAACCGCTAGGCCATCTCTCCAGCCCCCGAAGGTTTTTTTTAAATATTATGGCTGACCAGTCCAGACCAGTCCTGGACATATCTTGACTTGAAGCCCTGGCCCACCGGTTCTCTCTTCTTTGCTTAAGTTTTCTAACTCAAAATTAGAGGAGGGGGAACCTCCCCTACACCACCAAGAATGCTTAAAAGACCTAAGACCCCCTAGTGCTTTGAATGTTTCAGCTTCCTAATCTCTCCACTTGTGGGGAGTTTTTCTCTCTGAGTGTGCGCTTGTTGTGTATGCTTCTTTACTTTTAATAAAGTTTGCTGCCTGCTGTGTCTGAGGGTCTTCCTGAATTTTAATTCTGTAGTAGGTAGAGAAAATGAACCCAGTCAAGACCCCTAGACGGTAGCATTATAGAAAAGAAAAAACTTTGTAAAATTGTTTGTACAATCCTAGTCAAAACTTTTCTACAAAGAATGTTCAAGTTTGTTGTTTAATGTCATAACTAATGAAGAAGAGGGTCTTGAGATTAAACATAACCTACATGAGGTCAAGGACTTTTGATTGGATCTCATAAACTGCCAGTTATACTTGCCCTAGGCAGAATCATATAAAGATTTGAGAGGTCTCCTATTTTTGAAATCTCTGAATAATTTGGCATTGTACTATGTTTCTGTCCTCAAACAGTAGAAATAAAGCTGTGGATAAAGTTTTGTGGTCAAATCCAATGAAATTCAAATTCTAATGGTGATGATATCTGGGCATTGTTCAATTTTCACTGGAGTATAAGACAAAGAAATGAACAGAATAATCTTGCTTTCTTAACATTTTGATGTCAGGAAATCTGTGGGTCTTGTTTGTTTTTAATTTATCATTTTTATTTTATATGTATGAATGTATTGTCTGCATGTGTGTAAGCACACCCATGTCATACAATGCCTGCGGAGGTGAGGGAAGGGTGTCAGATCCCCCAGAATGGGGTTACAGATGGTTATTAGCTACCATGTGGGTGCTGGGAACTGAACCTGGGTCCTCTGCAAGAGCAGCTAATGCTCTTAACCACTGAGCCAATTCTCCAGCCCCAGGAAATTAATGTTTTATTTATTAATTTTTAGTTTTTTAGATGGTTGCCTGGGAAGATAGCTTAGCAAATAAAAGTATGTGGAAGACTGATGACGCAAGCTAGATCCCTGAAATCCATGTAAAAAGCTGGTCCTGGCACACATCTGTAATCCCAGAATGCCTATGGCAAGATGGGAGGAGAAGACAGGAGATTTATCTGGAAGTTTGCAGGCCAGCTAGCCTAGAGTACACAGAACAGCAGCAGCTGCAAGAGAGAGCTCCCCAAAGATCCTCTGATGTCTGCATCTGTGCCTGCACCCCACAAAAATACACACATGCATATAGGTGTACACATACTGATACCCATGCAAGATTTAAAAATTAATTAATTTTTTTATTTTTTTTAATTTTCATTTTTTATTGATGCTTTGTGTATTTCATACATCATTTTCCAATTCAGTTCAGGCATATTTCCATTTCCCTTCCCCCCACCCCACCCCACCCCATCCCAGATCATGCATTCTGCCATAACAGTCCTGCATCTTTCTCTCAGTCTTTTTTTCATTTTTTAACAATAAGTGATAATTTATGAGTACAAGCATCCTTCATGTAAAACCAATTTGCAAGCAGCTGCCCAAACCCACACAGCCCATGGGTCCCACCATCCAGCGGGGGGGGGGGGAAGCTTGTATGTTCAATCAAGTTGATCAATTGAGTGTCCAGAGTATATTGCTGTAGTTTCACCATTCACCCCAATCGCAGCCCTTACATTCTGCCACGCCCCCTCTTCTGCAGATTGTTCCCTAGACTTAGATGAGGTCATTCTCCAACTGTAAATTGGAGCCAACTGTTATAGAGATAATCTCTTATAAAACCAGTAAAACTGCCTTCTTTAATTGACTAATAGACATAGGAACTGTGAAAAGGATTATTTTCTATTCAGAACCAAATATAATACTAAAGTCTCCTTAAGCTATGCACTTAAGCAAAATATATTAATACAGAAGCTCTGACATCAGCAATGGATTATTCTACCAAGGAGATATTGGCCAGGGGATCCAAGCCCCCCACAAAAGCTAAAGGCTCCTTGCCTCCAAACTGGGATACCTGCAAGAAGAGAGGCGATAAGGCCCTGCTGTCGAAGACCTGACATAAACATGGGAAAGATGTATTGAGACCACACATGCAAGTGTACAGATGGTCTCTGGAATACCAGAGAGTGTTACCAAAGTCCACTAAACCAATAAAGCAAATATGGGTCTCCTCGAGTCAAGCAAGACTCCTCCATCAGCACCAGCTACAGCTCTCCTGCCTGGAAATACTGTGCAGCAGAGGCAGCCATATGCCTGTATATCCCAAATCTATTGGCTATTAGCTCTCTCCTTGGAGGAATAACCCATGGCTGATGCCACAAGCTTACATCCTCTAATGGTTAGGAGATGTTATAAGCCACAGTAAGACCCTGTCATATTTAACAGAAAAAAGTGTAATTCATGGATTAACATACCATCCAAACATCTGTGTCTATACCAAAGTAACCTACCATAACAATTAGTACTGTTTAAATACCTATATATCTAATTTCTGTGCTTCATTAGTAGGATCGAAAGGTTATTCCTGGACAAACTGTCAGCCCATGAAAGGAAACAGCCAGAATTGACCAGAGTCCAAGACAACAGCTCCAGAGAAAGTAGACTGTTTTGCTTCTCATCCACCTGTGCCCTTTTTCCAAAAATTAATTAATTTTTAAAATGGATCTATGCTAATATGTAATTATTTCTTGTTTTGACAAGGAACTGTGACAATAAATAAGAAAATTTCAGCTAGCGCTAAAATAACCCAGGGTAATGTGATAACTTGGGGGCCTAGAGATCATGTGAAAGCTCAAAGCAGAATAGTGTAGAAGGACGGAGGCTCTGCTGGGGTGGCGGGTCTGTAAGGATAAAGTGTTCATCAGCCCAGTCCTGCCCTCTAGTACAATCTCTCATTTATTGACTTTGCTTCCCAGAGAGGCAGCAGACATTACACATATTTCATGATTTTTCTTAAACATCTATAGCCAAAAATGGTATCTGAGAAAGTAACTATATCCATATGACATTACAGATATTTCATGATTTTCTTAAACATCCCTAGTCAAAAATGATAACTGTCCCCCACTCTGGGTTAATGGGGGCCAGTGCACTTTCTATAACAAAAATAATCTTAGTTTAATTTTTTATTATTTGTCCGGCAAATTACAGCTCATGTTTACTGTCTTGCAGCTCTGGGAGTCACAAGTCTGGGATGGGCCTTGCAGGAAGAGGCAGGTGCTGGCAGTGCCGGGCTTCCTCTGAGGGACCTAGGGAAAAATGTTTGCCTTGTTTTTCTCCCTCTTGCCCAGCCTCCTGTATGCCTTGGTTCCCAGACTTCCCCTACCTTCAAGCCAGAAGCTCAGCATCTGCAACTCTTCCTCACTGTCCCTCACGCCCATCTCCTCTGATTCTGATTCATTTGCCCTATCATAACACCGAGTCTACTGGCTGTTAGTAATCTCCCCATCCCCAAATCCTTAATCACACCTGCAAAATTCCTGATTTCCAGAAATTCATGCACCTTATCTTTGAGGATCACTTTTTATCTTTCCACAATCCCCTTCAGTACATCATCCAGAGGAAGGACTTCCGACATTCATAAGAAGAAAGCATTTCAAACTTTCCAAGACAGAGTAGAAGATATCAGGAATAGAACAGAGTAACGATAGCTCCCAAATCACTGTGGCAGGGAGAAAAGTCATGCAGCTTGGTCCTCAACACCAGCTCCCACTAAGATCTTTTGAGAGTCAATTATGAAAACAAACAAAGAAACTTCCGGTGCCCCAGCCACAATTACTAGAGATTCTGGTAATAGTGGATTGGTTCTGGCGGGATCTAGGCTTCATCAGGTTCAAATCCACACATTATTTAACCTGCCTCAGCTTCTATAAAATATTAAAAAATTATTTTAATAAAATCATCTTAGCCCCAGGATTAGCAGGCATACAAGTAAATTCTTTTCATACAGAAGTCACTGCCCAAAGTCTGAGTTCATTTCTGTCTCAAAAGCCACAATGCTCCCTGGGGCTTGGGGATTGACCAGATTATGAAGCAAAAAATTAAGAGACATCGGAGTCTGCCCTGCCCTGCATCATTGAGATTGGCCCCAGAAGTGCTCACTCCAGTGTGCCAAGGAAAAACTAAAACCAGGACCATCGCTGCAATTCTCCTCATGGTAGAGTCCATAAATCAGAGAACTAAGAAACCAGTGGGGAAAGGTTTGGCGTGCCGTGTGGTGTAACAGCGATCAAGCTTAGCTATCCGGGAGGGTAGTCATTCTCAAACTGGGCACCAGTGCAAAGCATCTGAGAGCCTTGTGGGAAACATCTGAAGAGCCATAAAAAAATATCCATGATGTCTAACTGCCGCCTCAGGCCTACTGAATCAGAATCTCTATGGGTGAGGCCTGGGAATTTCTTGTTTTCAAACTTTCAGGTGCCAATTCTCCTTTGTAAGCTTAGCTGATCTCACCAATCCTATTGCTAAATAAAGGAAGTGAGAAGAGATATGGGTGGACAGGGAACTGGGTTTTTTTTCAAGAGATTTTACATGCACTCATTTAATCACCATATTATTATCCCTTCCTTCAAGACAAAGATAAAGAATTGTCATCATCAGGATTATAATAAAACTCAAAATTTTGTTGTTACAATACCAGATGTCAACCACAAATCTATGAGCAAAATAAATGAATAAAAAGAAAAAATGTATTTATGTGGTATCCAACTATCCACAAGTTTCATAACATGCTTTCAAGTCCACAAGGTTGTATTTCCTCCCCATTTTACATTTAAAGGTGCAGTCAACCTCAAGAATTTGCTCTGGTCAAACAGCTTGTGACTAGAATTTCTGGGATCCTAACTCCTCGTCTCCATCTCTAAATCTCCATTGTGTTTCTTACCAGGTCTCCCCTCTCCAGGCTGCAAAAATTAATAGTAACTGCCATAGCAAGGACAATGAATAGCTATTGAGTAAGGAGTCTGTATCAGCACCTCACTGACATGCATTTTCAAGGACAAATGAAGTAGATTAATTCTGGTGTAAAGACAGCGTGGTTTGGTCCATGGATACATGCATGGTTAGTAATGTTACCTGAGTAGGTTGGAAATGAAGACTTGAAAGTTTTTTCAGGTACTACAAACCCTTAGTAATTATTATTATTATTATTATTATTATTATTATTATTACTACAGCAGGGAAGCATTGTCAGTAATATGTAGATCTAGCAGAAGAGTCTCTGCTTAACAGGCACAAAAAGCACTTGCCAAAAATACAGAAGCGATGGCTTCACATCTTCTGTAGTTTTCAGTGGTGAGGGTGGGCAGGAGGCTCCATTCTGCCATAAATGTTTTCTCTGATTGTCCCAGGGTTGCTCCAAGGCACACACCAATAAACCCAAAACTCTTGACAATAATCCATTCCTTAACTAGACAAACTCTGCCGAGTTCAGAGCCAAATAATAGTCCTATGGAAAGAACGTAGCATTTCTCAAACCTGAGTTATGTGTACTACTTTCAAAAAGGAAAAATCTGCATGACCATAAGGAAGCAGAATCTTCCAGGCAAGTTGCTCATATAAACTTACAGCAGCGGTGACAGTATGCACAAGATCCATGCAAACTCAATCAGACAAAAACCAACATAGAACTGAGGAACCAGCCAGAAGGGCCCAACCTTAACAGAGAAACTATTGGCAGCTGAGTACTGCTGAATGAGAGACAGAGCGTAGATCTATAAGAGAGTGACTCTAGATAGGCTTCTAATCTCCCATGGATGGACTCACACTGGGGACCCAAGTTTGGGTATGCAAACTTGATAGGATAGGCCTTACTATAAATGACAGACTGCATGGAATCTGGTGGGGGGGTCTATAGAGAGATGCAGATAAGGAAAAGGGTCTAAATATGATTAAGATATGTTGTATAAAATGCATAAAAATTCAATAAGAATATACATTGAGAAAAAAGAAAATCATTTTAAAAGAAAATAAAAAATCAAATTTCATGGGTAGCATGTTCATCTAAAATTATTTCCTTTATAAAATTTCTGAAGTAGTAAAAATATTGATTTGGGAAACTAGAAAAATAAATTCACAAATTGATGTAAGAAAAGATGCAAAGTCAACACATTAATGTAAACCAATAAGGACAAGCGATAGCTGAGAAACATTCTCGCCACTTTGACTCCCTTTCTGTATGTAATTGGAAGCTAGAAGATCACTCTTGAATGAAAGTCTTCTTTGCACTTAGAGGGTTTTTGGGGTTTTTTTGGTTTTTTTTTTTTTTTTGGTCTTTTGTCTTTTCAAGACAGGGGTCTCCCTGTAGCCCCAGCTCCTGGTCACTCTGTGACATCAGATGGCCTTGACTCATATAATCCACCTGCCTCTGCCTCCCAAGTGCTTAAGATTAAGAGGCGTGCCGCCACCACACCCGGCAGCATTTAGAGTTTTACACCTTGAAAGAGATGTTTCATTACATATGGGACTCTGAAAAACAGTCAATTCTTTGTGCAGTATTTCTTTTGACTGTAACAGTCTAAAACTAATGGCTATGGAGGGAGAAGAGAAGAAGCAAAAATCTAGAACATTTTGTGGAGTTTATTCTTATTACATTTCCACTTAAATTAGCAGAATTCAAGATAGGGACTGTCGAAGATGAGGGGAGAAAACAACACTTAGCATCTCTGTGACTGGGAAACAAAATACCAGTTCCCAAAGGTGAGAGGGGAGGGAAAGGCAACTGACCTATACTAAACAGCACACCAAGTGAGAACGAGAAATACTGATTTGGGATTATTTCATTTGTTTGTTTGGTATTTTTGAGACAGGGTCTCCCTGTAGCTCCAGCTGTCCTGGAACTCACTATGCAGACCAGGCTGGCCCTGAACTCACAAAGATCCGCCTGTCTCTGCCTCCTGAGTGCTCGGATTAAAGGCATGCACCACCGGGCCTGGCCTTGATTTGGGAATTTATAAGAGGAATGATGAACCTTAATAGAGAACATTGAGTTTAAGACCTGCATATTACATAGAATGTAAACCCCTTTGTCTACTAGTTAGCTTTATCATTGATGTGACTCAACACCAGACAGAACTACTTGAAGGAAAAAAGATTTATTTTTCTCACAGTTTCAGATGGTTTAAGCCATGACTTTTTTTTTTTTTTTTTTTTTGTCATGTACTTGGGCGGAATATCATGACAGCAAGTAAATGGCAGATATACTTCACTTCTCATGAGGAAGTAGAAAGAATATAAAAAGGACCCGGGAAAGGCATATACTGAAGGATACACCCCAGTAACCTGTTTTCTCCAAAGGCCCCAACCACCTACATTTCACCACCTCCCACTCCATCTTAGTAGTAATTTACCAAGATATTAATCATTGATTAGGTCAGAGCCCTCAAGACCTAATTCTCTATAGAAACAACCTCGAAGAGACACCCAGATCTTCCCTCACCTAACTGCTTAGACATCTCTTGATCTAATCAAGACTGTTCATCAGACTGGAGGAGGCCCTAGCACTTCACAGTTTCCTCATTGGTAACACAGAAGGAATCATATTAGTACAAGTCTTATACTCAAAACATTCATCAAGGAAGAGCAAAAATCCCTATATATTTATGTCCCCAAACTGTATAAAATTCCCCCTTTTCACTAGATATTTAAATATACACTTTGAGAATGAGATTATACCCAAGACTTGGGTTAAGTTGGACACAAGTTAGTAGACACAGATCTATGGGTGGGAAGGGGAAATCACATCTAAGAGAGAAGCTAGGAGCACAGGGAGAAAGCTTCAGAGTAAGAAGAGGGAGATGATAGGTGTGTGAGTGTGAGCAGGGATAGGACAGAGCTATGAGGCAGGGTGCCCAGCCAGAGCCGATTGTTGTGCCATAACTGCTCTGTGCACTCACGAAGAGCTGGAGAAGTTGGTGACCAACAGCTGGTATGTGGGAATGTTTCCATGGAAAGCTCATATAAACAGAGCACTCTCAGGAACACCTATCTTGCTAGGGTATATGTGAGGTGTGGGAGCCTTGATAAGGATGTACCTCAAGCACTGAGATGAAATATCTGCCAACCAAAATTACTAAAGGATCAAGGATCCTTTATCATTGAAAAAGATACAGAAGAGATGTCTACACACAGACGTGTAGGGAAAAAAGGCACAAGTATACAAACTCACAAAACAATATATTTGGAACCAGAGAGGTGACTCAGTTGTTAAGAGCACTGGAGAGGACAGGTTTGGTTCCCAGCACCCACATGGCAGCTAACACCTGTCTGTAAGTCCAGTTCCAGGAGAGTCAACACACACTTCTGGCCTCCATGGGCACTGCGCACACATTGAATACTTACACACTTGTACACAAAGCATTCATACACATAAAATAAGAATAAATAAATCAAAAAAATTAAACAATATGTTTTATGAGAGGAAAAAATAACCAAATATAAATAAAACATGTTCAATGCAGCAAATTAGCAAATTCTCCAAATCAAATAAGTAAATAAATGATATTATAACAAACCTAAAAAAATTAAAAGAATTGGCAAATACATCTGAACAAGCACTTAAAATTAAAACGATCTTAACTTTACAATGAATAGACAAAATTGGCTAATTGGATGAAAAATCAGCATTGTACTGTGTATTCTGAAGAAGACGTTAGAAGATAGAAAGACCTCTGATGCTCCTAGGTTGGTAAAATTAATATCGTGAAAATGACTATAGTATCAAAAGCAATCTACAGACTCAAAGCAATTCCCATCAAAATTCCAATGGTGTTTATCATAGAAATAGAAAAAAATACTAAAATTTGCACGGAACTGTGAGCGCACACACGCAGAGTCAAAACTGTTCTGAATGTCAAAGGAGGGGAGCTTAAAGTTTATCCCCACCATATCCTACCTCAGCCAGAGACCCAGAATATGCTTGGGTCCCTGCTAGCCACATTGTACAGGGTAGCTCAGGAAATGGCACAGAAATTTAACTCTTCTAACATTCAAATAGAAAAGGGGTCATGCCTGCTACAAAGCATCATTTGCCATTTTGAAAATGACTGGAAAGCACATATCTCCTACCTAAAAATAAACTGCCATTTATCCTACATCCTTGGGCCAAGGAAGACTGTCTCCATGATATGGATCCTATCAAGATAGTGCAAAGATTGCTTCCAGGTCTCAGACTTTTAGTAACACTACAATGTCTTCAACTTAGTGTGCCTTGTTCTTCCTGGAATAACACAGGGAGTGAGGGCCTTTTCTTGATGATGAGCTGTTCTGTTCCCACTTGTGGTGTGGGAAGGGAAATGGTGTAGTCACAGAATGTTGTCCAAAGGAAAGAAATCAGGTTGGTAAATCTGCACCCAGTTGTATCACGTCGAGCCACAGAGGAGGAAGTCTGTGTGGGAGGAGTGGAGTGGGGCTATGTCATTAGGTTAGAAGGTGCTGCAGGCAGGTTGCCAATGCACAGAGCAATGCAGATAAGTGAGCAGAACTTCCAGATCTAGTGAGGTAGCTTAGAGGAGTTTCCACATCTACTAACATTTTAATGTCTCCAGGGGCACAAAGACCTCTTTGCAAATTCTTGTATCTTTTAATAAAAAATATTTTATTGGAGTTAAAGCAAAGGAGAGCAATCTGAAGATCACAACAAATGGATCAGTAGTAAAAATATGGAAGAGGGGAAGGTAAAGATACAGTTCTAGGGTACAGACCATCATGGTGGAGAAATCACAACAGCAGCTTTGAGGCACCTGGTCACCTTGTGACCACAGTGAGAAAGCATGGGTAAAAAGATTGCTTCCTTACTTACTCCTTTTTATTCAGGAGTGCAACCCATGGAACAATGTCTAGAGTTGGTGTTCTCAATTCAGAGAACCTAATCTAGAGATTCCTTCTCAGATAAGGCCAGATGTTTGTTTCCATGATGATTCCAAATCCCATCAAACTGACAGTCATTATTGACCCTCACAAATTGTCATATGGATGTCGTAAAACCATATTAGAAAAGCCAGGCTTGTGAACCTATGAAATATACCACATCAACAGAGATGCAACCTCTTCTCTTAGATCATGTAAAAAGGGAGACAGATCGCTGAGAATCAGTGGCAAGTACACACCTGAGATCCAGTCACACAATGTAAATATCACAGGATCCGCAAGCAGAGAGCGCCTGACTACATCTGGGGTTTCTGATCAGTAGAGTCGCCGCTGCTTGATGTGGTCCAGTAGGATTGTTCTTCTTGACCACGGACTTGGAGTTTCACCTTGTTGTTAGATTTGCCTTGTACATCCTTGGCTGGTTTAACCATGCCTACTTCCAGCAACTCTCCAACTAGACCTTACTTCAGTGATTCTCTTTGCCCTCGATAAGCCCTCTTTGAACTCCATAGTCTCTTTTGTACTTTTGTAGCCAGTGTGTAATCTACAAGGCTGTAATGTATGACCTGAGAGTAAATATACATAATTAAGGTAGCAATGATTATAATAAGCAAACTTGTGAATGCAAAACCACGCTATCAAGTACAATTACTGGGTAAACTGAAGCCAATGAAACCAATGTAGCTTGTGAATGTATTCTTATTCAATGAATTCTGCCGTTATGGAAACATGTACCTGTGTCTACCTGTGTTCTTTACACAGCACACTTCTCACATTTAACAGAATAAAAACCAAAGAAACAACTTGGAGAGACAAGGTGTATATACCAGGAAAAGATAAACAGGTGTCCAGGACGTTCTTCCTTGTAGTCTGTATTGAAGGAGTACAAAACTCCCCTCCTCCCCAGCGTGGGCCTTGGATAAGAAAGCAGCACCCTTGTCACGCCACCCAAGGAGGAGGTATTGAACTTTATTTGAATTAACTTGTATTCGGCAAAAGGTTTTTCTGTGCCCCTAAATCTCAGGCTGTGTCTAAGATAGAAAGGGATAATAGATAACTGAATTTATTGTCATTTAGCTCTGTGAAAAAGAAAAAAGTGACATTTAGTGCTGTCAAGTTACCTTTTAGCTTTATGAGTTTGGTGCTGGGACTGAGTACATAATTAACTCTGGGCCAGGAAGGAATAGCTAATTGCATTTACTCCCCCCCCCCCGATTTATTCTACCTTGTGATAAGTTTGAGCCCCTGGCATAGGTTCATCTCTAACTTTGCAAGTAGTTACAAGCGGCCTGTGAATCTCTGTCACCTACTGAAAAGTGTGTTGGTTTATTTTTAAACTAACATTAAAGACCAGCCTTTGAAAATAAGTTACAAGGAATTTGGAGATTTGCCATCATAGCACTTAAAGTCTGCTGCTTTTTAAATTGTATGCCTCCCTACCTGTCATGACAAGCTAGCAGCAAAATTCTTCACCCAGCTATAATTAGGGAAGGGGTTTTGCTATCTGTAGAAGATACATCTCATTAAGGGTCATAACAGGCTTCCCACTTTCTTATCTCATGTCTTTTTATGTCCTAGGTCTTTGTTTTATTTGGCTTGAGACTAGCCTTCTTTCAATTATAAGGCAGAATTTTCTCTCTAACACTAAAGGAATCTTGCCTCAAAGGAGGTCCCCTCTGAAAGGAGGTCCCCTCTCACCTCATCTTCATATGACAAATATTCACTCTACTTCTGGAAGAGGAGTTAGAAAAGGAGTTACCAACCACTCACCATGCCATTCTTAAAGGGCCTTAATACCAGGGTATATCTGACCACTCCCCATGACATTTGTCTCAGAGGAAGCTGGTATATGGCTTTTCATGTCTCACACTGTTCTGGGAGGGGCATGGCTGCTGAAGGAATTCTCATTCCCTTTCTTCCTGCCTTGCATCCACTATTATTAAAACCCATTAAGGGAGGGGAACGACAACCCTCATCCCCTGTATTCCTTGCAATTATGTCATAAGCCAAATAGGGGAATAATTGAGAGGGAAAGGAAGGAAGGAACAGACGCACTAATTGGCAATAACGAGAAGACGTCGTGTGCCAATCTGTCCACAGAACTTTAGACAAGTTCTCTTCTTTCCTCAGCAAAAGCCACTAAGATCAACACAAGAAAGAGCCTTCTTGAAACCCATCCCTAATCCCGCAATCACTACTTTTGCAATGCAGTTAACCCTGCTTGACAAGCAGAACAGTCATAGCCCTGGAAGGCAAGCCACATCTAAGAAAGCTTCCTGTCTTGAATTCCTTTCTCTTTTCCCTGCCATTGTGCTCACTCTTATTCTTTTCTGAAGTCCTTCTGATTTATCTTATTTTAAATTTAAAAGTGCCTATCTCCATGCTGTCTTCTTTTTTTTTTTTTTTTTTTTTTTTTTTTTTTTTTTTTTTTGGTCTTTTCCAGACAGGGTCTCCCTGTATCCCCAGCTGTCCTGGAACTCACATTCTAGACCAGGCTGGCCTTGAACTCACAAAGATCCGCCTGCCTCTGCCTCCCAAGTGCTAGGATTAAAGTATTTATTTATTTATTTATTTATTTATTTGTCTTTTTGAGACAGGGTCTCCCTGTAGCCCCAGCTGTGAACTCACATTCTAGACCAGGCTGGCCTTGAACTCACAAAGATCCGCCTGCCTCTGCCTCCCAAGTGCTAGGATTAAAGGCGTGCACCACCACACCCGGCCCATGCTGTCTTCTGATAGCCAGGCAGGTGTTATTCTTGAGGCCTCTCAGGGAGGAGACAAGAATAAATTCCAATCTGCCCCTTCTCAATCACACCCCAGGTCTTCCTCTTAGTGTGGTCTGTGCCGCCCATTCTAAAGTAATGTGGCCAGCTAGGCCTAGTATCAAGGCCCTCAGGACCAGGTCTGTAACTAGACAGGAGGAAGAGGTCACATGCCCTAGAAGCAACTGCTACTGGAGAGAAACAAACACATCACTAAGGGAGTCCCATCTCAGCTCATGCTGACTGGTTGGCAAAGATAGAGACGCTAACCTAAAGATGAATGAGTAAATGACAAGCTGAAGGTTTTGGATCATTTAGATTAGAGCAGGGAAAGCTCAGTGACAATCTGAAGATCTCTGTCTTCACCTCGCCTCCCCTCATTTTGCTGTTATCTGCTATGGCCACATGATGCTCTCTCAACAAGTCAACAAAATGTTCACACTGCCAAGTTCAGTTCTGCCCTCATCTTACCTAAACAGCTAGCAGAACTTAACAGAGCTAAGCATTGCCTCTTCCCTTCATTTCCTTCTTCACCAACCACTCATTTTTTGGTGTTCCTTAGCCTTCTAACTAGACAACACTGATAGGTATAAATGACTTGTCTTCAGACTCTCTCTCTCTCTCTCTCTCTCTCTCTCTCTCTCTCTCTCTCCTTCTGGGGGGCCTTCCACAGCTTGAAACATTGTGCCTTGTGCCTACCACTCCCAAATGTCTACCATCAGGCCAATCGTTTTAAATTCTAAGCCTCTGGACCTGAGGTGTGTAGCATGCTTCTCAAATTCAGAATTGTCCAGGATATAGCTCCCAACATCTCTGAATAAGGAGGCCCTGAAGCAGTCTTCCTTGCTAATGACAACTTCATCCTCCTGGGGACACTAAACTCTTTTTTTTTATAAGATTTAATTTTATTTTTTTATGTACATGAATGTACTGTCTGCATGTAGGTTTGTGCACCCATGTCGTGCAATGCCGCAGAGGTCAGAAGAGGGTGTCAGATTCCGCTGGAACTGGAGTTCTCCTGGAACTGGAGTTACAGACGGTTCTCAGCCACCATGTGGGTGCTGGGGATCAAACCCGGGTCCTCTGCAAGAGTAGTTGGCGCTCTTAACTGCTAGGCTATCTCTCCAACCCGACACTAAACACTTTATTTTATTTTATTTTATTTTATTTTATTTTGAGACAGGGTCTTCCTGTAGCCCCAGCTGTCCTGGAACTCACTCTGTAGACCAGGCTGGCCTTGAACTCACAAAGATCCACCTGCCTCTGCCTCCCAAGTGCTAGGATTAAAGGCATGCACCACCATGCCGGTAAACTCTTTAATCATTCTTGACTGTTGTCTTCTCACTTTTTTTGAAAACACTGCTGCTTTTGTCTCCAGCATACACCCAGAATTTGCCTGTATCTCTCCACTTGCACTGCTACTATACCTGTGCAAACCTCAGTTGCTGCGATGGTCTCACAATGGAAATCTGCTCGCCCTTCGTCCATGAGACTATTCTCAACATGGGGCAGTGTTGTCTTGTCATATAAGTTAGGTCCAAGTCATCAGAAAGGCCCCATGACCTACATGAGTTAGCCCATCATGTCCCCAACATCCGTTAGTCTCTGTCTTCTCAGTAACACTTGCTTTTTGAATGGGCAGTACTTTCCTCCTCCTTATGGCATAAATACTTACTTCTTCTCCAGCTTGAACTACTCTTTCCCTTTATTTCCTCTAAGGCTAGATTCAAATCAGAGAGATGCCCACATCACCCTATTTTGACCTGCCTCAATACCCATCTCCTTTTCCTACTTTATTTTCCATAATGGTACATTCCCATTGAATATGCTTCATCATTTCCTGACGTGTGCTTTCTGAAACCCCACCCTTCTTAGAATAGATTTCTCAAGAATCAAAGATTATTTTTCTATTTACTCACTGCTGAATTCTAAACTCCTAGAACTACACCTGACATATGGTGTTTCAACTCTTAAGTGTCAGATACATGAACAAATGGATGAATGAATGAAAGTATAGATGGAAATTTAGAGCAAATGGTAGACCTTAAGTATATTTTAGCTTTCTGAGTCCTGAAGGTCTCAGATAAGGAAAGAATCATAGAATTCAAGTGAAATAAAATTCAGCATTAAAGATACATACTTTCTGTCTATCCAACTATAATACTAGATCCCAACATGAAATGTAATCAGATTTCCCCAGAATCATCAGAAGGAGGCTGCTCTCAACTTTGTTTCAATCAGTTGCTACCTAAGCAGTCTCAGGGGTTACTTTTTATTACAGAAGTCAAGCATGGCTATGTCTCCAATGTTAAGAGGACCAGGGCTGGAGAGATGGCCTAGTGGTCCTCTTGCAAAGGTTCAATCCCCAGTACCCACTGAGAACCGTTTTTAACTCCAGTTCCAGGGGAATCCAATGCCCTCTTCTGACCTCCATGGCATTGCACAACACAATGCACCAATCTACATGCAAACAGTACATTCATACACATAAAAAATAAATAAATAAAATTTTTAAAAAATTAAAAAAAGAAAGAGGAGCAGAAAAAGAGTTGACAAATTTAGGATAACCAACTTACATCCTTCATTATCTCACAAAATCCTTACCACCCTAGAGAGCTGCTTTTATAACCCTTTCATAAGTTAGGAAACCAAAGTTCAAAGACTAAGTTGTACAATATCTCAAATACAAGAGCCTCGAATCACATTAGATCTACATGAATCACACGTTCTTGCCTTTTTCACATTGTTAATCCAAAAGTGACATCAGCAACTTGGCAGATGGTGGCAAACCCTGATAATCTCAGTACTTGGGAGGCAGAGGCCTCATGAGGTGAGACTAGCTTTAGCTCTGTAGTAGGACACCGTCTTAAACAAACAAGCAAAAAGTTACTCCTAAAATGGTAAACTCACCTTTCAGTGTTTCAGTCCATTTGTGTCTTCTGAGTCATTCATCTTGTTTCAAGTCAGTGAATCAGTCACTAAAAAATTGAGGTATATAAGAAGAAAGTAGCTAAAGTTGAGTCTTTTTTCTAAGTTAATACTGAAATTTTTCTGGAAAAAATATAATGGGCTGAAACTTGACATATTACATTCAGTTTTACTCATGCACATAAGGCTCTGTGTGTGTGTGTGTGTATGCCAAAAGCAACTAGTAAGAAAACACAGTACTATATTAAAACTTACTGGAATTTTTCCCCTTGTACAAATGCCCAAGGGGTCAGAACACTGAAGATGTGTCACTGAATAGCTAGTCTCTTAAGGCTGGTTAAGAGGCAGATGCTGCTTGCTAGTCAAGGGAAATCTACCTCACTAGCATCAGCTCTGCACCATCCCAGGGATCTGTTGGTCTCCTCTCATTTGCATGTTCTTCCCTAAGTGTTTTGCTTCTGACCAGTGATCACAGGCTCTTCGACACCTACAGAAACCTGGCTTGTAACAACCTTCAATTAATGTCGTCAAACATAGAAGTATACTTGTCAACCCATTAGTCAAGTTCCCCGCTCATCAGAAGTCACTGTTCTTTACAGTCAGGAAAGTATAATAGAATCATGAGCAGGTGCTTCTCCTGTAACTGCATACTAAAGACATTTGGGGAGGGGGGGTCTTTTCCAAACAGGGTCTCCCTGTGGTCCCGGCTATCCTCGAACTTGCTCTGTAGACCAGGCTGGCCTTGAACTCAAAAAGATCCACCTGCCTCTGCCTCCCAAGTGCTAGGATTAAAGGCATGTGCCACCACAGCTGGCACTAAAGACATTTATTTCTACTCTTACCAAAACATCTCCTGATCAGTTATTTCTGTGCAAATGCTCTATCAGCTATGCAAATATGTTAAGCAGAAGGTTTCTTCAGGGATTAGGCCCACCCAAGGCTTTGCTTCATTCACCTGTGTCAACCTTCTAAGATAATCAACTCACGCTCATCTCAACCCACTCAGGAGAATCAATACTCCAGACTGTACCCTTCATGTGATCTAACCTCATGAAGATTAAGAAAACTCAGGAACGAATACCCAAGTCGTTTGTTTCTGGTTTCATCAATTGAAACTCCTAACCATAAACTATTTCATTTTTGCTTATGAAATAAGTCACATGGGAGTTAAAGTGGGATAAACATATGAAATATGTAATTGTGCTGTTTTATTCCTAAAAAAAATAAACCAACAATATTTAGAAAATTATATGAAAGGACAGAGGTAACACATAATGGCAAGAGTTGAACTGCTCTTGCAACTACAGTTTTGACTGTTGTTCTAGGAATGGGATAAGTAAAATGGTACCTACCAGTTTGATCCTTT
This sequence comes from Rhizomys pruinosus, assembly GCA_009823505.1. Lineage (NCBI taxonomy): Eukaryota > Metazoa > Chordata > Mammalia > Rodentia > Spalacidae > Rhizomys > Rhizomys pruinosus. The sequence continues at coordinate 87,226 of VZQC01014507.1, forward strand.
GGGAAGTTTCCTTTTTTTATAATGTATTAAGCAAATAGGAGGCAATATTCAATCTGATACTAATTATTCCCCTGCACTGAACCAAGAGCTTCCTGTTTGATCTAGCTAAGGTCCCACAGATTTACAGTTCTAGAGGCTATGAAGTACAAAAGCATCAATGGCATCTGGAAGGTGAAGGACTTCTTGCTGTGTCTCATTATATGCAGAAAGCATCACGTGAAGAGACAGGCAAGCTTGCTAGCTCAATTCTTTTCTTTAAGACATTAATGCCATCTTGGGGGCCCTATCCTCACAATATCTTCTAATCTTAATCCCAATGGACTCGCATCCACATACCACTGACATATGAACTTGGCCATTAAGTTTCCAGTGCATGAACTTGTGGGTGACACATTGAAAACCATAGCAGCCCCCAAACTTTACCTCTACCTTCCAATAGTTTCCTTATATACTTGTTCCAACCCATATGTTGTTGAATCTCTTTAGGTACCAGAATTCCCCTTTCTCTGAGAAGATCTTGTTTCTTGCATTTGGTTCTGACTGTAGACATGTTAGTGACTCCATATTTTTCTCAGCAACTCCTCCAGCTCAAGAAATCCAAACTGTACCTGAGTTAATAGTCACTCTCCATGGAAATTCTCTCCTGGCTGTAACCTAGTATAAAGTGAACATTGATCTTGCTGTTAATATCTTGGTTTTCTTCATTGCCTGGTGGCCAGGGTTTCATAAAGCATTTTAAAATATATTTTACCTGGATATTCCCCATCTTGCAAGATGGCAGCTGAAAACACTAAGAAGCTTGATACAAAAAAGAAACTGGCCATCAAGAAGGCTGGTGATGGTGCCAGTGCAGGCACGGCCAAAAAAGGTGACCCTAAGATTCAAACGCCAAAGACCAGAAAGCCCACTCCAGCCAAAACCCTGCCCCTGTTAGAATGGCAGCCACTCCTGTTCTTCTGTGCATTCCAGAACTGCTCTGTACAAGAGGAAGCACTCAACATCGAAATCTAAGGTTGAAAAGAAAAAAAAGAGAGAAAAAGTTCTTGCTACTGTCACAGAACCCAATGATGAGAATGGCAGGCCTGGAGTCTCTTACCTCCAGAATCTTCACAAAATGCTCCTTAGTGTATTTCCAAATCTACTGAATACAATTTTCTTGAAACTAAAATATGGGACTTGCTGCCATTGCCATAACAATTAACAAAGACAATGAAATTTTCCTCCAAAACCTCAGCAATCACTGTGATAGGCAACAGACTCAAAAGTCAAGGAGCTCTTTGGCATATCAGGTCTCTAGAACCCCTGGCTTTCTGTGGCTCGGTGAATTATTGGGAGAGATACAGCTGCTTCCTTCTAGTCTGTTGCCACAGGAGTACACAGCGGTGAGATGGGGAGAGAGTCCTGGCTGCATCCTTGCAAGCAAATCTCTGGACAGCAAGCAAAAAAAAAAAGGCCAAAGCCAAACTAGCCAAGAAGTCATGCTGTCAGGATGGGTGGTTCCCCTCAGTTCACTAAATTAATTAATTACAGTCATGCTCTCTACCAAAGAATTCTCCGTAATGGAGACATCAACTATTATCTTTATTCCTCAGTCTCAAGAACATCTAGATGGCCCTTGCCCTGTCTTGGTCCACAACAGCCACATGCTTGGTAGTGAAAACAAGCAGCCTAAAGTCAGTTTTAAGACATGAACAGAAAATAGGCATCTTGAGGCTGACATCACCAGAAGAACTACAAAAGCAAAGGTGCTCAGATCTTCTCTGGGACTTAGTTTTAGGCCTGGCACCTTGCTCATGCTAGGACTAGTGATTCTTGATGCTAAATTGTGATAAAAATGCTTGTCCACTTTTAGATAAAAGGATAAAACCAACTGTGACTCACATGCTCAATTATTATGTGTTCTCCAGTTAAACCTATTTTCACTCAAAACCTGACTGCTCTTTATTAGCACTGGGGGAAGCTATGGGCAAATGTGGAGATGAGCAGTGAATGCATAGACAGGCCCAGACGACCCACAGCCTTTTAGTGGATGCATAGACAGGCCCAGATGACCCACAGCCTTTTAGCGGATGTATAGACAGGCCCAGACGACCCACAGCCTTTTAGTGGATGTATAGACAGGCCCAGACGACCCACAGCCTTTTAGTGGATGTATAGACAGGCCCAGACGACCCACAGCCTTTTAGTGGATGTATAGACAGGCCCAGACGACCCACAGCCTTTTAGTGGATGTATAGACAGGGCCAGATGACCCACAGCCTTTTAGTGGATGCATAGACAGGCCCAGACAACCCACAGCCTTTTAGTGGATGCATAGACAGGCCCAGACGACCCACAGCCTTTTAGTGGATGTATAGACAGGCCCAGATGACCCATAGCCTTTTAGTGGATGTATAGACAGGCCCAGACGACCCACAGCCTTTTAGTGGATGCATAGACAGTCCCAGACGACCCACAGCATTTTAGTGGATGCATAGACAGGCCCAGATGACCCACGGCCTTTTAGTGGATGTATAGACAGGGCCAGATGACCCACAGCCTTTTAGTGGATGTATAGACAGGCCCAGATGACCCATGGCCTTTTAGGTCACTGTAAATACCTGATTTTGCTTTTAAATGCAATGCAAAGCCACTGAGTGATTACATAGAAGAATAGGGTAACATCATACTATCAAAGAATCCTGGGGCTGGAGACATGGCTCAGCAGTTAAGAGCACCAACTACTCTTGCAGAGGACCCATGTTCAATTCCCAGCACCCACATGGTGGCTAAGAACCATCTTTAACTCCAGTTCCAGGGAAATCTGACACCCTCTTCTGACCTCTGTGGCATTGCATGACACAAGCACTCACATGCAGACAGTATACTCATACACATAAATAAAAAAAATTAAAAAAAGAATCCTTCTGGGTGATTTGTGTACATTTTTTAGAACAAAGAGTAAAAATGAGGAGGTACTTAAGGCAATGTCAATTAAAATGATCTGAGAACAAGTCTAGCCTTACCATCTGAAGGAATTATAGAAACTGAACATAATATTTAGAGCATTTTAAAGGTTTCAAAGTAATTTCATAGCAAGAAACTAGGACAAAGCGAGAAGCTTATGAGAAAAAAAAGTGAAAAAGACTGCAAACCTCCAATCAATGTAAGGGACAGCCACCCTAGCAGTAAAAGGTACACTGAGCTAATACCATGGAAACTGGGGTCCCATATTGGGGTTCTCAGTCTCAGTAATAAAGAACATTTAGGAACAGACTCAAACCAAAGCTCAAGGACAATTTTAGCAGAGTTAAAAAAAAAAAAAACAGCTGCTGGGCGTGGTGGCGCATGCCTCTAATCCTAGCACTTGGGAGGCAGAGGCAGGCGGATCTTTGTGAGTTCAAGGCCAGCCTGGTCTACAGAGAGAGTTCCAGGACAGCTGGGGCTACGGGATACCCTGCTGTCTCAAAAGACCAACAAAAAAAAAAAAAAAAAAAACAGCTGGTAAATTATAAATCTTGACTGCTGCTTGGAGGAGAATGGAGAAGAGAAGGTGAAAAAGCCATTTCATCAGATTTAAGCCAGCATGGATGTCAGCCCCATGCTGACAACTGCCCCCTGTTGAGGAGCCACGCTTCAGAGAAAGATTAGGGAAAGTCAAAGTACCGTAGAAAGTACACCGAGGCTCTGGACAACATCCGAAAGAAAAAGAAAAGAAGGGAAAATTATGCCTTTTTACTTAAGACTCGGAAAGGTGGGCAGACCCAACAGAACGTCGGATGACTTTTAAGGGTATGTTGGGGGTGGGAATTTGGGGAAGTAAATTACATCATCTCATTAAAGGAGTAATTTTTCATTCCTCCCCTCACCTTCCTGAGGGGTAGATCGTTAGCCAGGTGGCTGACTTGGCCAACTGAATTAACTCCTTTCTTTTTCTTTCTTCCTTTCTCTGTGTATTTCCTTCTTTCCTTTTTTTCTTTCTCTCTTTCTCATTAACTCTTAAGGAAGGAAACAATGGCAATTCTCCACCTAGAGGTTGAGTCCACTCTTTATTATAACACAATCATAACCTTGCTAGGGACCCATCAGGGCATGGCATCATGATTGCCAACACGCAACAGGAGCATTTTGCGGAGCAATGAAATGCCTACTAACCATAGGCCTGGCATGTGACAGCTGCTCCAACTGGAGATTCATGGAGGTCATGTGGAGGACGTTTACCTAAGACAGTAACGCCCATGTGGCATGTGTTTGGGGATGGTCATAATGCTGACAAAGATGGTGAGGCCCACGTGGCAGCACCAGGTCCACGGCACATCTGGTCACTGAGTCCCTGAGTGCTGCCACTTCTGCAGGGTCGCTCACATCTCAAGCACTTTGATTTCCTATCTCCATTCTTCACCCCACTCCTGGTCCCTTTTCACCTCCTTTCATTTTCTTTAAGATCCACAGAGATGGTGGGCTTGGGTACAGGGACGGCAGGCCCAGACTTGGGACAGGGAGGATAGGAGTTAGCCATTTGTGAATGCCTGCCAGGCCCTGAACCCCTGTGGTTTCATATGTTGATATGTCCATGCATGTTAAAGCCCCTATCTGTTCTTTAAAGGCAACTCCTGAAAGTACTGGGGACTCAAATCACGGTTTCTACTCCTCCTGAAGTCAGGTCATCTTGAGAGCTGCCATGTGAGGGAGAAGGACACCTCTGTACTGCAGAAGCTCTTCCTCTCATTTCTTTCCCCTTAGGATTGTAGTAGAACACTCTGCCTTGGTTCTCATGGACTCTCTGATATGATACCTCTTTAAGAATTGAAAAAAGTTTTATCCTTAGCATCTTAAGAAAAAGAAGCTGTTGGGCATGTTGGCACATGCCCTTAATCCCAGCATCTAGGCAGAGGCAGATGGATCTCTGTAAGTTCCAGGCCAGCTAGGGCTACAGGAAAACCCTGTCTCAAAAAGATGAAAGAAAGAAAGAAAGAAAGAAAGAAAGAAAGAAAGAAAGAAAGAAAGAAAGAAAGAAGGAAGGAAGGAAGGAAGGAAGGAAGGAAGGAAGGAAGGAAGAAAGAAAGAAAGAAAGAAAGAAAGAAAGAAAGAAAGAAAGAAAGAAAGAAAGAAAGAAGAAAGAAAGAAAGAAAGAAAGAAAGAAAGAAAGAAAGAAAGAAAGAAAGAAAGAAAGAAAGAAGAAAGAAAGAGAAGCTAATTTTACTGTAACACTACCAGGCTGCGGTGCAGACTAAGTGATGAAAAAGTTTAGGCCAAAATTGAAGCTTAAATTACATTATCCTTCATCAGGATCCATTATTTTATAGGAACCAGAGGAAATGGTCTAAAGTACTTTATGTTCAAGCTTCCATGGCCCTCTAACAGGATAGAGATTACACAAAGGGAAAACATGAAGGGACATCTCGGTATCTTAGATGATCCTATTTGTGTCCAAACCCTGCTTTCCAAACCAAAAAAAAAAGGAAATTGGAGCTAAAAAATACCTTCTCCCACTCCTCAGAGCCCCATGTCAGCTCCATATTCTTCCACCATCTCATTACCAAGGGAACCAAGTTCTGTGGGAGCTTCTTATCAATCATCCACTCCTAAACCTACTGCACTTCCCCCTTAAGGGAACTTCTTGAGTCCTTGGAGACAACTGAATCTGTGACCCTTTTTTAGTCCACAACCTTCAACCATACAAGGAGAGCCTATGAAACCTTCTGAGTACCCACCCAAATTAGTAACATTTTTACCTAAACTTTAGCTTATGGTCTTACACAGAAGGACCTATACTCACAAATACCTAGTTCTGATTACCTGCTGCGCCCCTGGGGAAACCAGATCTGGCAAGAAACTAAAAGTCCTAAGATGAACTATTTGCTCAAAATCTTACTAACCATACCCCAGAATCATAGAACCTCCCAGATTAGTAATACACTGCTTGGGGTTATAGCACCCCATCAGGACCCATGGATGTGGGATTATGATATAGTTTTGTCACTGAGCTGAAAAATTGTATTAAAAAACATTTATTTTATTGTTTTTTATGTGTATGAGTGTACTGTCTGCATATAGGTTTGTGCAGCTGTGTCATGCAATGCTGCGGAGGTCAGAGAGGGTGTCGGATTCCCCTGGAACTGGAGTCAAAGATGGTTCTTAGCCGCCATGTGGGTACTGGGAGTAGAACCTGGGTCCTCTGCAAGAGCAGTGGGTGCTCTTAACCACTGAGCCATCTCTCCAGCCCCTAAAAGACATTTTAACCAAGATCAGAAAGGTTACTAAAGGAAAGAAAAATAAGAATCCTGCCCTATTTCTCAACCAACTGAGGTTTTCAGAAAGTTCACCAACCTCAATGTCTCATCAACCCTGAGAGACAAGTTCTTCTGGACCAGTATTTCATCAGCTAATCAGCCCGGGTCATCTGTAAAATGCTTTGGAAACAGCATATGGGACCTCAGACCACACAAACTCAGCTATTGTTTACTTGCTTCTAAGTAAAATCTGAAGGAAGACAAAAGGAAGCACTGAGAGGGAGAAAAGGGAATCAGATGACTGTGTCTGCCTTTGTAGTTCTCAGTGACTGGCTCACCCACTGCCGGACCCTTCTAATAAGCCTCAGAGATAGAAGGGCAGAGGCCAGACCGGACCCTTCTAATAAGCCTCAGAGGCCAGACCGGCTTGCGTGCAAAGAACTGGGCCATCCAGCACACCAATGCACAAAATGACACTCACTCCATCAATTGACATGTCTGGTTTGTAAGGCCCTGCCATTAGAAGGGGAACTGTTGCCGGGCGTGTCAGCGCACGCCTTTAATCCTAGCACTTGGGAGGCAGATGCAGGCGTATCTTTGTGAGTTCAAGGCCAGCCTGGTCTACAGACAGAGTTCCAGGACAGCTGGGGCTACAGGGAGACCCTGTCTCGAAAAGACCAAAAAAATGGGGGGAACTGTTTCTGTTTCCAGACCAAGAAGAGCCCAACCCCCAGCATGACTGCCTTACAGAACTGCAGGTACCCAGGAAAATAAATGAGCTGAAAGAAAAGTAAAAAGATCTGCCTAGGACAAACTCAGGCTCCGTTCTCAGCACACACAGGCAGCTCACAATCACCGTTAAGTCCAATTCTAGGGGATTCAGTGCCATATTCTGGCCTGCTCATATTACACATACATATATCTACATACAGGCATAAGTACTTACATACGCACATACATATATACATACATATGTACATACATACATACATACATACATGCAGACAAACACTCATACACATAAAATAAAATACTTAATCTTTCGAAAAACCTATTAAGATGGTATTTGGGGGTCTATTAAACATGTTTAATCAAATTTAATTTTTAAAATTTTATTTTTTATGTATATGAATGTACTGTCTGCATGTAGGTTTGTGCACCTGTGTTGTGCAATGCCACAGAGATCAGAAGAGGGCGTCGGATTCCCCTGGAACTGGAGTTAGAGATGGTTCTCAGGCGCCATGTGGGTGCTGGGAATCAAACCCAGGTCCTCTGCAAGAGCAGTTAGTGCTCTTAACCACTAAGCCATCTCTCCAGCCCCCAAATTTAATTTTTTAAGTTGTCTGTTTATTTAAAGTGACATTAATTCAGTATTGAACCATAAGAAAATGTTTTTTAAGCCAGGTGTCATGGTGCACACCTTTAATCCTAGAACTTGGGATGCAGAGGCATGCAGATCTCTGTGAGTTCAAGGCCAGCCTGGTCTACATAATGAGTTCCAGGACAGCTGGGGCTACAGGGAGAGCTTTACTCAAAAACACCAAAAAGAAGAGAAGAAGAAGAAGAAGAAGAAGAAGAAGAAGAAGAAGAAGAAGAAGGAGAAGGAGAAGGAGAAGGAGAAGGAGAAGGAGAAGGAGAAGGAGAAGGAGAAGGAGAAGGAGAAGGAGGAGAAGGAGAAGGAGAAGGAGAAGGAGAAGGAGAAGGAGAAGGAGAAGAAGAAGAAGAAGAAGAAGAAGAAGAAGAAGAAGAAGAAGAAGAAGAAAATGGGTTTTAATATATTATTTGGGGGGGGTATTTGTCCAGATCACAGTTCATCACTGAGGGAAGCCAGGGCAAGAACTCAGGGCAGGAACCTAGAGGCAGGTACCTGTAGTACAGACCATGTATACACAGAGGATGTATTTCGGGTATGTCACCTAGGCATAAGCTATTTACGGACCATGTCTGTGGGTGTCCAGTTGTGGGACTTTGTACTATTCTCATCTGGAGCAAAAGAAGCTTCCTTTCTGAGTGGTATCTATAAATATAAGGATTTTTTTGTAGTTAGTAAAATGTTACCTGAACCTAGGGATGTGTCTACCTTGTGGAATTATCCAAGATGTGTGACCTCTCCAGTTGTGTGCATCTGGCTATGTTAAAGATACCACACATGAATCTCCTCCCACTGAGTGGGCGTTAGGTCCAATTGATTAGCCATTGATTTCCCCCAAGATAGAAGTCCCACTGTTGCATGGATGTCATATGCTGTGTTGGTCATTGACATGGATATTTGGTCTTGAGGCTGATGTTGGGCCATCTATTAATATTCTTCCTTAGTGGTTTACATAGAGCTCTCCACAGCTATGAGAGCTCACCTTCAGGGGTTGTGGCTTCCAGGTCAGGTCCAGCTCCATTGATCAAGATCTGGTCTCCAAAGTATGTCCTGTCTTCAGCAATGTCTTACCTTCAGGTTCATAGAGGCAATCAAGGGCTCTGGCGATAGCCTGTGTAATTTTGGGAGTCTCTTGGACTACCCTGGCCAATTAATTATTCAAAGGAATCTTTCTCCTGTCTGGTACTGTTTCTTGATATACAGTCTTTATATTCACATATGGACTCATGTAGAGGTATTATATGTGTAACTTGTCAATAAAATGTTAGACTAGTCAGTAGATAGTTAAACTAGCAAGGCGTTATCTATCTCTCCCCTCTCCCTTTACCTATCTAGCCCTCCCTCCATGTCTTCTCCATTTAAAATATGCCCATTTCACCCTTGATACTGACAGTCCCCTATGACTCCACTTCTCTTAGGCTCCTTTTATTCCCATTTATTCCCTCCTTTCTTTCTATAACCCTTCCACTCCCCTCCCATTCAGATATCCTGATTTTATCCATTCCTCCCCTACTATCACCTGTCACCTACTACCCTTCTGTCTCATGTTTCCTCTTTCCTTTTACCTTCCTGGTTTGTTCCCTTTAATTTACCTGTTTCCTGCACTTACATCCAGATACATACGTACTTATAAGGCTTCGGTGCTAGGATCCACAAATGAGGGACACATATTTGTTTTTGTTTTTTTCTGCATCTGTGTCATTTAACTTAGCATAACAACTTCTAGTTCTATCCATTCACCTGCATATTTCATGTGTCCCTCAATTGATGAGTGGATAATGAGGATGTGATACATTTATACAATGGAGTTCTATGCAGTGGGAAAAAACAAAAGACGACATCCTTTGATTTCTTTTACTTAAGACAAGTTAAATGTTATACTTTTTTAATTTTTTTTATTTATTTCCGTATGTGTATGAATGTACTGTCTGCATGCAAGTCTGTGCACCCGTGAGGTGCAACGCCGCGGAGGTCAGAAGAGGGTGTCGGACTCCCCTGGAACTGGAGTTCTCCTGGAATTGGAGTCTCAGACGGCTCTCGGCCACCATGTGGGTGCTGGGGATCGAACCCCGGTCCTCTGCAAGAGTGGTCGGCGCTCTTAACCGCTAAGCCATCTCTCCAGCCCAAATGTTATACTTTTTAACTAAAAACGTATTTGGTGGTAGAACATAAGTCAAATATAGGAACAAATTCTCTATACAAAGAATTGGGTCAGCTTGACAACTCGCTGTTTATTTGAGTCTGAAATGGATTAATTGTGTGTCATGCCATGAACAGGGAATTCAGAAGCATCATATATATACATATATGTGTGTGTGTGTGCGTGTGTGTGTGTGCGCGTGTGTGTGTGTGTGTGTGTGCGCGTGTGTGTGTGTGTGCATGTGTGTGTGTATGTGCGTGTGTGTGTGTGTGTGTGTTACTACTAAGAAATAACTGCAGCACTGAGCTAAACTTGGCTGTGAACTCAGTGAAGTCAGTAGGAGAATGCCGTAACTCAATACTTAAGTAAGTGAATGGTGAGGGGAATGAGGCTTTGGGATAACGGGCAACCCTCCACGGACATCCCAAGAAGAAATGATTCTGCCTGCATCGAATGTGTTTGTTCTGTCATTAATATTTTCAGTGGGACTTTCACTTGATGGTAACTTTCTTGGAGATAGCTCTGAGTGTCATGAATGATGGGCACCAGCCTTTGGCTGGGAACTTCCTTTCAACTGTAAGGCAGAATCTCAACTCAGACTACTCATCACATCACCAGGGGTCTTTTCACAGGTGCTTTGTCCTTCGTATCTTCTGTGAGAAAAATGCTTAAACATGTATTCATGTGTATATTTTCAAAATACTTCCACTTGTGACTGAGATGCACAGCTGAGGTTAGAAAAAAAAAGAATTCTCTAAGCCATTGTGTATTATTTGGGGGATAAATATTTTTCTGAACAGAACTAAAATTAGAGACATCTGGTGTAAGAGAAGCATAAATTACTCCACTGAGCATAACCTCAGTTATCTCACTGTTTTCTAATAATACACTTATCTCTAGTAAAGTAAAGTGAATTAAATAAAATAATGTATATTTTTAAACCTAAAAAGTATATAGTGTAAAATGAATTTAAATTAACCCATGGTGAGATGAGCTAAGAAATGTCTGGGTTAGATAGCAGACCAAATGCTGCTTCCATGTGAGCTGGCAAAGAAGAGGGTCAAAAAAAATGTTTGCTCCAAAGAAGAAAAATCAAGGAAGAGTTTCAGAAACACACACACACACACACACACACACACACACACACACACACACACACTATAACTCATTATTATATCCATAAATTAGTATATCGTAACTCTCATCAGAGAAGCTTCTCTTTCCAGTAGATGGTGATTAGCACAAAGACTAACAACTGATCCATGAGAACAGAGTATCCAACCATTAACAGAACCTCTATATCCCAGTCCTTCCTCCATGACTCAAGGATTGTTGTAAAAGAGTGAGTGGACAGACTCCAAGAGCCAGAGGTGGTAGATGACTACAACAAAACAGTGTTGTCTGGACATAGCGGGGCATTTCCACAAATGTAGTCACAGAGCCTGTAACAGCATACATAAGACCTGTGCAAGCTCAAGCCAGACAAAACCCAGCAGTCGGGAATAGTGCACAGAGTTCCCTCCTACCTCAGGAGATATTGGCAATTGATAACAGCTGAGAAAGGAAGAGTCAGTTTTCATTAAGTGTGTGAACACATTCCAAGGGATAGCCCCACCTTCAAGAATATGCGTGCATCACAAATTGGACTTCATGGGCTTAAAATAAAGGGTGCGTGAAGATGGGTGTATAGGTAGATGGGTGTGGATCTAGGAGGAAGGTGACTATGATCAAATACATCGCATGAAATTCTCAAAGGACCAATAAATTTTATTTTAAAAAATAAAAGATTAAATGACAGTGAAGCCTCATAACATTTTGATTCCACAATATCTAAAAAGGGGCTCCACAGGCAGCTCAGTGACCTGTCTAGTTTATAGATAGTCATGTCTTAGAGTATTGATTAATTTCACTGGATTATGTAATCTATACAATATCAAGATTCACTCAAATTCCAGTGGTCCAAACAAATAATTTGTACATTCATTGTAAAAATGATGAATTTTGTGATGATACATTTAAAAATACATACTTTATACTTAATTCCTATTCACCCACACCACCCTCTCCTATCCACCCCTAGTTGGTCCTCTTCATCTCTCTGAAAAAGAGTCAGAGCTCTAATTTCAGTCTTCAGTCCAGCATGTTTGTGGCACCTTTGTTAAAACTCAGATGGGTGTAGCTGTGTGTGTAGCATCCTCCATTCAATTCTACTGGCCTATACATGTGTCTTTTAGTTAATACAGTGAGTTTGGAGGGAAGGAGCTACATTACAAAGAAACAGTTTTGCTTTGCTTCATAGACACCATGCAGTCAGTAGTTTTGCTTCACCATGTGCTCCTATGGTGTTGTGCCACCACGAGGCCACAAGCAGTGGACCCATGTGACCATGGACTGAAACCACAGAAACTGACCATGGACTGAAACCACAGAAACTCTGAAACCACAGAAACTGACCATGGACTAAAACCACAGAAACTGACCATGGACTGAAACCACAGAAACTGAGTCCAAGAAAATGAATTCTTCAAGTTGTTTTTTTCAAATACTCTGTCATCTCAACTGGAATCTATGGCAGTATTCATGAGTACCCTCTTTCATCAGCATGCCTGCAAGTGTTAGGGTTTTATTTTTCATTATTATTACAAAATCAACATTTCATCTAGAAAGCATTACTTTATATATTTCCCAATAATTTTTCATATTTATTTATTTTAGACATGTGTATATGTGTGTGCTTACATGAGTTTATGTGCAGCACATGTGTACAGAAGTGGGAATAGGTTCCCCTATAACTGGGGGTAGAGGTGGTTGTGAGCCATCACATATATACGAGGAATCAAATCCAGGTCCCCTGCAAAATCAGAAGAGTTCTTAACCAATGATCCACCTCTTAAACACCATGTTATTTTTATTCTTAACTGGATTTTTTCTGTCAGGGTTATGTACAAGGTGAACTAAGAACTTACCCCCAAATCACTTCTATTTAGGTTAACCTGAAAAGTAAATCATGTTCAGGAATTGCTTAGGACAAAACTCTGAATTTTCAAAACATTTCAGGTATTAGTAACTTCTAACTTTCATCTTGGTCAGTACTTTAAGCTCCATCTGGGAATGATTGTGTTTAATAAACCAGAAGAGATGGCTCAGCAGTTAAGAGCACATGGTATCCTTACAGAGGACCCTAATTCAATTCCTAGCACCCATATGAGGAATTTCATGACCACCTATAACTATAGCCCCAGGGGATCTGACAACCTCTGGTACACATTGCACTCAGCCTGTGCAAATTTACATATAGACACAGACAAACATATATACGTAATTAAAATAAATCTTAAAAATTAATCAAACTACCTAATGAAGCAGAAAGGAGAGTGAATTAATCAGCCTACTGGTTTTTTTATTGCTAACTTCAAGTGATCAAATTATATGGAAAGTTGAACACAAATTAACAAGCATGAGTCATCACTGAGAAGGAGTCTATAGTCTCATCTCTCAGATGTAGACGAAGAGGCCCCACTTCCCATATGAAGCACTCTTTCTCATTTTGTAGCTTTTGACAGGAAATACAGGTATACATAGTTTTATGTATTCTTATGACTAGATCAGTATTTGTGATGGTTAGTTTTATGTGTAAACTTGACCAGGCAGGGGGAATCCAAATCGAACGTTGTTTCTGCGCATGTCTGTGAAGGCATTAGCGAGCTTAGCCACAGAATTGATGGGCTCCGTAACATAGCTTGCTCTTTCTGGTGCCGGTGGGCATCATCCAATCCCATCCACTGAGGACTTTAATAGAACAGTAATTTGCTCCTTTTTTCTGGCTTCATTGTTTGAGCCTGTGTCACTTTCCACCTATGTGACAAAATATCTTAAAGGAAGATGGATTTATTTTGCCTCAATGGCTTGCTTCAGGGCCCATTGCTGTGGGCCCGAGACAAGACTGAGACATCAAGGCAGAAGTGCATGGCAGAAGAAAGCTGCCCACTCATGCCAACAAATCTACAGAGACAGGCAGGAAGTGCCAGGGACAACATACACTTGTTAATGACACATTCCCGTTTACCAAGCTACTCCAACTAGGCCCCACTTCATAATAGTTCATTCTGCTGTAAATCCATCAATGGAGTAATCCACCGAGGAAGTTAGTGCTATCCTGACACTCCCACCTGTCAGTGGCAACATCAGTTTGGGGCCAAATCTTCAATAATGAGTCTTTGGAGGAAATGCTTAATTGCCAAACTACAATGCTTAATTACAAACTATAAGCTGGAACAGTTCATGTAATTTTCCCTGGCCCTTGAACTGAGATTTACATGACTGCCCCCTTGGCTCTCATGAGTGTGTACTCAGACTGAATTATAGCATCAGATATTTTGGTTTTTCAACTTGAAGCTTGGGGAATTTGAGAACTCTTCAAATCACATATCCAAATAAACTAAAATCATTTATTCATCATATATATATGCATGTGTACACATGTTAGAACTCTACTGTCAAACAGTTCCTTGTCCCTTCTAACTAGTTTAGATTAGTTGTTTGCTCTAGAAGGATGATTAGATGTACTCAGTATATTAGCTCTGTTTCTCTAGAGAACCCTAATACAGTGAGTGGTTATAAAAAGCAACAAGAGAGTAATGATGTCTCTTAGTCAAAGGAGTATGCAGCAAGACGCCAGCTGTCTACAAGCCAGGGGTTCACTAGAAACTGCTGCTTCTGGTACTTTCTTCTTGGGCTTCCCAGCTCCTGGAAGTGGAAGAAATGCATATTTGTTGTTTAAGATATCCAATCCACACTGTGCGCCTGTCTGGAGTCCGAGCTGGGAAAGGGGGAATTGCTCTACCAGACTTCGAGCTATATTACAGGGCCATACTCATAAAGACAGCCTAGTACTGGCACAAAAACATACCTGTTGACCAATGGAACAAAATTGAAGATCCAAACTTGAGCACGTACAATTTCAGCCACCTCATATTTGACAAAGGGGCAAAAAAACCTCAGTGGAGGAAGGATAGCATCTTCAGCAAATGGTGTTGGCAAAAGTGGATCACCATTTGTAGAAGAACAAAATTAATTCCCTACCTCTCACCCTGTACAAAAATCAACTCCAAGTGGATCAAAGATCTCAATGTAAAACCTGAAACCCTGAAGGTGATAGAAGAAAAAGTTGGTAACAACCTACAAGGCATAGGTGTAGGAAAAGACTTTCTAAATCAGAGAGCAGATGCACAGGAAATAAGGTCAACAGTTCACAGATGGGACCTCATCAAACCCAAAAGCTTCTGTACAGCAAAAGAAACAAGGAAGTGAAGAGAAAACCCAGAGTGGGAGGAAATCTTCACCAGTGATTTATCTGACAGAACATTAACGTCAAGAATATATAGACTGCTCAAAAAACAAAGAAATAAGAAAACAGGGCTGGAGAGATAGCCTAGCGGTTAAAAGCACCGACTGCTCTTGCAGAGGACCAGGGTTAGATCCCCAGCACCCACATGGCGGCTAAGAACCATCTGTAACTCCAATTCCAGGAGAACTCCAGTTCCAGGGGAATCTGAGACCCTCTTCTGACCTCCGCGGCATTGCACGACATGGGTGCACAAACCTACATGCAGACAATACATTCATACACATACAAAAATAAATAAAATTAAAAAAAAAAGAAATAAGAAAACAAATGACTTACTCAAAAGATGGAGTAAAGAGCTGAACAGGAGCTGGAGAGATGGTCTAGCAGTTAAGAGCGCCGACCGCTCTTACAGAGGACCCGGGTTCAATCCCCAGCACCCACATGGTGGCTGAGAACCGTCTGAAACTCCAATTCCAGGAGAGCTCCAGTTCCAGGGGAATCTGACAACCTCTTCTGACCTCCGGGGCACTGCACAACACGGGTGCACACACTTGCATGCAGACAGTACATTCATACACATACAGAAATAAATAAAAAATTAAAAATAAATAAAAATAAATAAATAAAATAAATAAATAAAGAGCTGAACAGAGACTTCACCAGTGAGGAAGTAAAGATGACTGAGAAACATCTTAAAAAGTGTTCAACATCATTAATAATTAAGGAAATGCAAATTAAAACCACTCTCAGATATCATCTCACTCCAATAAGACTGGCTAAGATCAAGAACACAAAAGACACCAAATTCTGGAGAGGTTGTGGGGAAAGGGGAACACGCATCCAATGTTGGTGGGAATGTAAACTTGTACAACCATTATGGAAAGCAGTGTGGAGAACCCTTAAAAGACTCAAAATGAGCCGGGCATGGTGGCACACACCTTTAATCCTGGCACTCAGGAGGCAGAGGTAGGTGGATCTCTGTGGGTTCAAGGCCAGCCTGGTCTACAGAGCAAGCTCCAGGACAGCTGGTACTAAAAGGGAGACCCTGTCTCTAAAATACCAAAAAAAAAGGATAAAACTAAAAAGAAAAAAAAAGACTCAAAATGAACTTACCACCTGATCCAGTCATACCACTCCCGGGTATATACCCTCAAGACTCACCCTCCCACAAAGATACTTGCACATCCATGTTTATTGCAGGCCTCTTCACAATAGTGAAGAGCTAGAACCAACCCAAATACCCCTCAACTGATGAGTGGATGACAAAAATGTGGTTCATCTACACAATGGAGCACTGCTCAGTGGTAAAGAAAGATGACATCATGAACTTTCCAGGTAAATGGATGGAACTCAAAACCATTATGCTAAGTGAAGTAACACAGTCCCAGAAAGACAAGGGGAGAATGGTCTCCCTCATTTGTGGATGCTAACACCAAATCCCTAGATGAAAGGCAAACATTATTGTTATATTCTTGTTTATCTGAAAGCAACTATGTTGTTATAATGTAAATCTCATAACAAGCTCTAGAATCGATCCACCACTTACTTACTCTCAGACTCTGTAAATACTAATACTGTATATGAGTGGAAAGTATATATACATATTGAGCCCTGGTCCGGGGGGAAGAACACCTCGTGGAAGGCAGCACACACGTGATTTTAAAGGAACATCAGACGACAAAGATACAATTTCTATCTAGCACTTACCAAAATTTCAGATTCCCAGAAATGAAGATCTTCAGCATAAATCATATTGTGTGTGCAATTTAGGCCTAATGAGCCACACTTATAATTTAGAAGTTTTACATCAACACAGTTTACATCATCAGATAATCCCCCCCATTTAAATCATTCACTTTTAGCTCAAATATTATTCACCTATGCTGTTGGAGAGTAGGAGATCTAATTGTATATAACATCTCTAAGTGGTGTACCTATAACATTTCACACATTCCCAGATGCAAGCGAAGAGCCAAACAGAATGCATGGCTTTATAAAAATAAACATCAGCAACAACAACAAAAAATAATAAACAGCAACAACAACAACAAATAATAAACAGCAACAAGCTTGAGAGGTCACCTCATTTTCTTCGTATCTGCCAACACCTGCATTATTAGTTCTACCTGTAAGGGGTTTTCAGTGGCATGAATCAGGCATTAGTGAAAGAAACTTTTTAAGTATTTTTAAATTTCATACAATTCAATTAAATAGCATCATCCAGTTTCCCACTCTTTATTCATAGCTCCTTTATTTTGCTTCAGAGACTGAAAAAATTACCCTTCTGCATTAGGAAGAATAGAATAAAAGAGACATCCTTCCATAGTCAAATTTTTCAAACTAGATGGTTCTGCTTTCTTAAGAGAAGTTATCTGCTTTCTTTCTTTAGTAATGGACACAACCAGAGACAAAGACATACAGCTATCACTTCCTGGGTCACAAAATCATCCTTTTTCTGATGGCTAAAAAGGGCACTTTAGGGCTGGAAAGATGGCTCTGGGGTTAAGAGCATTGGCTGATCTTGCAGAGGAGTCAGGTTTGATTCCCAGGACCTACATGGCAGCTAATGACTATCTATAACTCCAGTGCAAGGGAATCTGATGCCCTCTTCTAACCTCCATGAACACTGCCCAACACAGGTGCACTTACACACATGCAGGCAACACACCCCTACACATTAAATGGAAATAAATAAAATATTCTAAAGGTATTTTTAAATGTCAAGGCTATGTTTGTGCTGTTATATAGGAAAACTACTGAGTTTGTGTATTTTGGGTTTTCCTGTGTTTTTAATTTATTTATATATTTTTTATCAAATCTGGACCCGTGTGCCCCCCATCTCCCCACCCCACCAGAGCTCATGCATTCTGCAAAACATGCTTTTCATCTCTTTCTCAGTCTTTCTCAATATTCTCCACGTGGAAGTTGACTGTTTTGAGCAGAAGTTCACTATTTCAGTCAGTTCTTTGATGCAGGCCTTTCTGTTGTTGTTGTTGTTGTTGTTGTTGTTGTTGTTCCAATATGCATCACTCCCAACTGCTTGGACAAAAGCTCAAGGGGCCGTGCACAAGAAATACTTACAACTAGGTAATTGACACTAGCATCCACAGATGAGGGATACCATTCGTCGTTTGTTTTTCTGGGTCTGTGTTACTTCACTCGGCATGATGTCCTCTAGCTCCAGCCATTTTCCTGCAAAGCTCATGATGTCCTCTTTCTTTACTACTGCATAGAACTCCATTGTGTAGATGTACCACATTTTCTCTATCCACTCATCAGTTGAAGGGCATTTGGGTTGGTTCGAGCTCCTTGCTTCCTGCGCTTCAGCTGGTCTCAGGAGATCTCAGATCTGTGTATTAATTTTGTATCTCACTACTTTGCTAAAATGTTTATTAGTTCTACAAGTTTTGTGGTAAAGTCTTTAGGTTATTTTGTGTATAGAATCAGATTTGCAAATAAGGATACATTTACTTCTTCCTTTCCAATTTCTATCCTCTTTATCTCCTTCACTTGTCTTATGGCACTAGCTAAAACTTCAAGCCCTACAATGAACAGGAGTAGAGAGTGGGTATCCTTGTCTTGTTCCTGATCTTAGTGGCAATACTTTGAGTTTTTCTCTGTTTAGTATGAGGTTGGCTGAGGGTTTGTTGTATATTGCCTTTATCATATGTCTTCTATATCCCTAGATTCTCTATGACTTTTTGCGTGTTTTTGAGGCAGGGTCTCCCTATAGCTCCAGCTGGCTTGGAACTCGCTCTGTAGACCAGGCTGACCTTGAACTCACAGAGACCCACCTGCCTCTGCCTTATGAGTAGTGGGATTAAAGGTGTGCACCACCACACCTAGCCCTTTCTATGACTTTTTATCATGAAGGGATGGTGGACTTTGTCAAAGGCCTTTTCTATATCTAATAAAATGATCATGTAGTTTCTGTCCTTGAGTCTGTTTATGTGGTAGATTACTTTTATTCATTTACATATGTTAAACCAGCCCTGCATCTCTGGTATTAAGCCAACTTGCTCAGAGTAGATGATCTTTTTGATTGTGCTCTTGCACTCAGTTTGCAACTATTTTATTGAGAATCTTTGCATCTCTAGGCATCAGAGAGTTTGGCCTATAATTTTCTTACCTCACACTAGAGAAGCTTTCTGCAGCAGATGGCAGTTAACACAGAGACCCACAACTGGTCTTTGTGCAGAGAATAAGAAAGTGTAGACTGCTCAGCCTTTAAAGGATACCTATATCACACCTTCTCCTCCCAAGGGTCAGAGGTCATAACAGAAGAGGATGTGGAAAGATTACAAGAGCCAAAGGTAGTGGATGAATACAAGGAAATAGTGCTATCTAGATGCAACAGGGCAGTTGCCCACAGTACTTGTGACAGCAGGCACAATATTTGTGTAAGATGAAACCAGAAAACAATGGATGAAGGAAGTGGGCAAGGAGCTCCAGCCTTAGCTGAGGAACTGTTGGTGATTGGCAGGTGCTGAGGGAGGCAGAGTCAGTTTTCATTAAAGGGTGTGATGCCTGGTATGTTGGCCAGGCTCCAAGGGATAGCCTCATACCCAAGAGCATTTGGGGAACACAAATTACACTCAAGAGGCCTTTTATCCTAACCCAAAGGACTCTCATTAAACAGAGATACTTATACAGCCATGTTTGTTGCTGTTCTTTTCACAAGAGCTAAGAAATGGAGACAATCTAAATGTCCCTCAAGTCACAAATGGGTAATGAAAATATGGTACATTTACATAACAGAGTTGTACTCATTGTAAAAGAAAAACAAAATCATGAAAATTGCAAGTAAATGGATGGAAGTAGAAACTGTTATGCTAAGTGAAGTAACAGAAAAATAAGCAATGTATGTTCTCTCTCATTTGTAGATATTAGCTTCAAAGCCTTAGATGTGAGTCCATATCCTGATACAACTAACAGCAGAAGCCAGGGGAGTAAAGGGGGAACAGGAGCCTGAGACAAAGGGATAGTTGTAGACAGGTATTATCAAGGGGGAAGTGGGGTACTTTAGCTGGGGATGAAGGATAGAGGGTTATACAGGGGGAAGAGAAGAGAGGTGAATAATGCTTAGGTGGTATGAAAAACAAGAGGTTAGTTCAAAAGTCTACAGAAAAATACATCTGTGTGTATGTGTGTCTGACACGGTCTGACACTGTGTTTTCTGTATAAACATCCCTTCAAGTTGTTGGTCAGGGTAGTGTTAGATCTATGTAGGCACAAACCCCAGATAAAAGACAGCCACTCCAAGCTTATTCCAGGAACATATTTACTTCAGGAATTGTCAGTGTTGGCATGGCACCTAGCAACATGGTGACTGAAGCACACCTCGTTATAGCCATTGGGCTATTTACCTATTGGGTAAAGGGGAATAGGTCATAAGATTGACAGCTTCTGGAGGAAGTGGACATCTGTGTGTCCCTTGGGATTCTGAGAAACCCAGACCTAACATTCTAGCCTTTTGATTATGATAACTGAAGGGGCATTGTTCTCTCTTTTGTATCAGCTTCAGAGCTGAGGGGGGATGAAGTCTCAGGGGAAGGAGTGTCAGGCTGGAGGGTTAGAGTCTGGTCTCCATCTTGGCTGCTCTGGGTGCCTGGTGTTTTTGGTCCAGATCAATAGCAGCCAGTAGTTAATATACAGTTTCTCTGCAACTGAAAAGACAAGGTGGTTAAGTCTTACATGAGTATACCAGTGCACGGACTTTACAGTACCAACAGGGGGCCTAGTGGGTGCAGTAGCCATTTGAGGGTCTCTGTCTCCAATCTCCAGAGGAAGAGAGGACCTGTACTCTCTCCTGAGGAATTGAAAAAAGTTTTAGTGCACAGGGATCCAGAATGAGAGCCAGCATAACCATGAGAATATAAAAGGTGGGATTTTCTAGCATGGCACAGAGAACTCTCCTGTCTCTGAGGTATTTTCTAGCATGGCACAGCAGATTTCTCACCTATCTCTGAGGTATTTTCTAGCATGGCACAGCAGATCTCTCCTGTCTCTGAGGTATTTTCTAGCATGGCACAGCAGATCTCTCCTGTCTCTGAGGTATTTTCTAGCATGGCAGGGTGGATCTCTCACCTATCTCTCTGGTAATAAGATATAAGTTATTTTATTTTTTCTTTTGATTATAGTTTCCTGTTGGGGTGTTTAAAAACATAGTTAGCTCAGATAAATTAAAATAGTTTTGGTGTTAAGGTCAGTTGAAGTTCTGGTCCTTTCAGATCACTCAGGCCTTGCACCTGCCTCTTTTTAGCAGTTCCATGTATGTGAGGACAAAGCCAGGACTTGCTCAACTGGGGCTTCCCTTTGAAGCATGAGGAGCTTCTCCCCTATATTGAGTTTCTTCTTTTGACTGGACACTGGCTGGATGAAGTCACTTAAGTGAATCTTCAATACCTCCGTGGCCTGGGATGACTGATGACTCACTGCCATAGGACATGTAGAGTGGTGCCCATGCTGGACCTTAGGACTTAAGTCGACCTTAGAGGGTAAGGGCCAAAAGACTGTCCCTTCAAATCCCTCTGCCCAAATCAGATTAGAGCCTGACCAAGGAGCTAGATATCTTTTTTTTTAGTTTTGCTGATTTTCCTTTTTTATGCTTTTATTGATGTTGTGTGTATTTCAGACATCATTTCTCAGTTCAGTTTAGACATATTCCCCTTTCCTTTCCCCCCACCCCACCCCAGATCATGCATTCTGCCATAAATGTCCTGCATCTTTCACTCCATCTTTCATTTTATGTTTAGGAATTCACATTTTCCTCCTTTAATTTTATATTACTCTAAAATATGAATACATACATAATACACTCATAAAATTACAGAGTCCGAAAGAAAGTGGTGGATGGATTCTAGAGCCCGTTAAGGGATTTACATTATAATGACATAGTTGCTTTCAGATAAACAGAAATATAACAATAATGTTGTTCAGCTTGCCTTTCATCTGGGGATTTGGTGTTAGCATCCACAAATGAGGGAGACCATTTACCCCTTGTCTTTCTGGGACAGTGTTACTTCACTTAGCATAATGGCTTTGAGTTCCATCCATTTACATGCAAAGTTCATGATGTCATCTTTCTTTTTTTTTTTTTATCATGACAAATCATTTTCAAGTTTATTTCCTTGTTTGCTATTTAAATACAAAGCTAAACCACAAACAAGTACAACCAGGAAGTTTCAACTCAGAGTTCCACCCTCTTGTCGGATCCTCCTTTCGGTCTCAGACTACTGACCAGGCTGGTAAGACATGCAGGGGAAGACTTTTGTAGGTAGCACCATCATGAGGCTAAGGGGTGGGATGAGGGTGTTGGGGACAAGGTTAAGTCTCCATTCACATTTCCCTGGCTCCTGAGCCCCAGCCCCTGGACTGACGGTGACCAGTGGGGACCAGCCCTCCGTAGCCAGGGAGGATGCCACCTAATCCTGCTCATACTCCAGATAAAAATTTGAGTCTCATCCTGGTTTCTTGGCCACTTTGCCTTGCTGGCTGCCAGGTAGCCCTGGTACCACACCCATCAGATGCCTGATGCTAGCTAGTGGCGGCTGAGATCCTGGGCTGGCAGGCTCACACTTCATGGCTGCATTATCTCAGGACACCAAGGGTTCTGACAAACAGAAGACCTTGACTGCAGGTCCAGAACTTTCCACGCAGCAGAATTGGGGTGTAGGGGACAATTGGGCTTAGTCATTTCTGGTCCCATTACAAAACTTTACTTTTGATTAGAATAGAGTACCATCTCAAATCTTCTCTACAAAAACCAGCCAAACAAAAAGCAAAACAAAAGAATCAGAAAAGAAAAGAAAAACGCAGCCATTTCACTTACTTCAAGGCCTATATACATATAAGTTATTTACTGTGGGTTTTTTTCTTTTTTTAATTTTTTAAAATGTTTTTGATTTTTTTTTTTTTTAATAAATGCAGTGTTCACATTTCTATAAAGAATTAATGCAGTTTCAGGAAACCTGCCCCAGTAGGGCAGGGCAACAGTGCTTTTCCCGCCTGCCTCAATCTGATTGGCCACCCTGATGCTTTGAGGTGCCTGGAAAAGCTGTAAGCCTGTGGAAGAGGTCTGTCTGCTACAGGCCCGGACTTCCGGGCTCAGTAAGCTTTGGAGAAAGCAGAGGGGAAGACTAGCTTACAGCAAAACCCTTTTTAAAAAATATTCATACACTTCAGTGTATGTGCCTGTCGTTGGGGACAAGAGCTTGGAGACCAGTCCCGTCTAGGCTGTGCATGGGAGGCAGTGGCGCCCTCACACCCACCTGTCCTTGGACAGGGTGCAGGGGAGTGCTGGCTTTCAAACTGGGGCAGAGCTTCACCCAGCTTCCTAGTTCATGCTTGACTCCTTCCTCTAAAACCTGTGCCGAGTCTTTGACTACACGGGAAGCACAAACGTTCAGTTTGTATGCAAAAAGTACAAAAACAACTCGAATATAAAAGTTTTGGTAATATAAGGCCAAGATTTGATTTACCAAGATTTGGTAAATCAAGTCCACCTTGGAAACCTGTAACAGATATTTAAATACTACAGTGAAAAGGCATC
The DNA here is from genome assembly GCA_009823505.1 of Rhizomys pruinosus. Lineage (NCBI taxonomy): Eukaryota > Metazoa > Chordata > Mammalia > Rodentia > Spalacidae > Rhizomys > Rhizomys pruinosus. Next base: position 110,848 of record VZQC01014507.1, read on the forward strand.
TTTAATATACTTTTTAAAAACATTTGAATTTGCTAAGATTAAGTATGTGTGTAAAAAATATCATTTCTCTTTGAGGGTATTTTGTCCTTTGAAGGAGGGGAAGTGGCAGGGAGAGCAACACGCTGGTCAGTGCTCCAGCCAGGGGTGAGCCTGACGGAAGCCTTGCTGCGGTCCCCTAGCGGATAGGCGGCGCTCCTCCCCGGCAGCCATGTCTCCGGAAGCGATGAGAACGAGGTGAGGCAGCCGTCAGTGTCGTGCAGTTTGGTCTGGCAGTTCCCGCACTTGCTATGATTGATCAGTCTTCCCAGGCGATTCATCTCTCAAGTGGCATCCACGCAATAGGTTTTGCTCAGATACTGAAAATAGTACACGTAGCAGCCCGTGGAGGGGTCCTGTGCATGCAGACCCTCCCTTTGTCGATAAGGTCCCCGTGGTACTCTACCACAGAGTCTCCCCGGGAGAACTGCTTGGTGGCAATCACACCTCTGCCTTCGCCATCAGTGAGGTCAACCTTCATGCCTTCTTCCTTTCCACTCTCAATTCGTCAGTTTTTTTCCTTTCTTCAGACTGAAGCTCAGCCTTGCTCTTCCTGGAGCTCCTTCGGACGGGGTAGAAATCTGTAAGTTTGCGGTTCTGCTGTGTTTTTCCTTGAGCTTTCTTCCGAGGAGCCTGCTTGCACTTGGGGGGCTTTTTTAGGGCTTGCTTGGCCACCACTGTGTTGGTAGAATCACAGGACGGGGGTGGAGTTTTTGGAGATTCTGCTGCTTCAGTCCTTTGGTTTGGAAATGGTGCCACGGGACCTCTCCTGGTATCTTTGATCTTCTGTTCCTCTGATTTCATGGTGCTTCCGGTCGAATTCCCAGCACTTCTTTTCTCTTCCCGCTTCCTGTAGATTCCAGCCAATGGTTTCCCCTGGCATTTGACTTCATGATGGACAACTGAGTTCTATTCCTGAAGGGGGGACCGCATTCCAGAGCATTTGTTCGGGCTCATGTAGGTGTAGATCTTCGACTGCTCGGCAAACTCGTTCTCCCCGTCGGTGCCGGGCCTCCCCGGTCCCTCCGCTCCACCATCTCCAGACTGGGGCCTCTCCGCCACTGCCGCCGCCGCCGCCTCCACCGCGAGGAATTTCGATGTCATCTTTCTTTGCCACTGAGTTGGTTCCAGCTCTTCACTATTGTGAAGAGAGCTGCAATAAACATGGATGTGCATGTATCATTGCTGTAGGATGAGTCTTGTGGGTATATACCCAGGAGTGATATGACTGGGTCAGGTGGTAAGCTCATTTTGAGTCTTTTAAGGGTTCTCCACACTGCTTTCCATAGTGGCTGTACAAGTTTACATTCCCACCAGCAGTGGATGAGTGTTCCCCTTTCCCCACAACCTCTCCAGCATTTGGTGTCTTTTGTGTTCTTGATCTTAGCCAGTCTTATTGGAGTGAGATAATATCTGAGAATGGTTAATTTACATTTCCTTAATTATTAATGATGTTGCACAAATTTTAAGATGTTTCTCAGTCATCTTTACTTCCTCACCGGTGAAGTCCCTGTTCAGCTCTTTACTCCATCTTTTGTTCATTTACATTTGAGTAGCTTATATATTCTGGATGTTAATGCTTTGTCAGATGAATCACGGTGAAGATTTCCTCCCACTCTGTGGGTTTTCTCTTCACTTCCTTGATTGTTTCTTTCGCTGTACAGAAGCTTTTGAGTTTGATGAGTTCCCATTTGTGAATGGTTGACCTTATTTCCTGTGCAGTTGCTGTCTGATTTAGAAAGTCTTTTCCTACACCTATGTCTTGTAGGTTGTTACCAACTTTTTCTTCTATCACCTTCAGGGTTTCAGGTTTTACATTGAGATCTTTGATCCACTTGGAGTTGATTTTTGTACAGGGTGAGAGGTACGGGATTAATTTTGTTCTTCTACAAATGGGGATCCAGTTTTGGCAGCACCATTTGTTGATGCTGTCCTTCCTCCATTGAGTGTTTTTTTGCCCCTTTGTCAATATGAGGTGGCTGAAATTGTACGTGCTCAAGTTTGGATCTTCAATTTTGTTCCATTGGTCAACAGGTCTGTTTTTATGCCAGTACCACGCTGTCTTTATGACTATGGCCCTGTAATACAACTTGAAGTCTGGTAGAGCAATCCCCCCTGTTTTCTGGAGCTGTGCTTTGCAGCCTGAGGGTAGGAAGCACAGTCCACTGTCTGAAGATCTCTGTGTCTTGCTGCTAAAGGCATGCAGTGGCATCTCCAGCTGTCAGTGATGATGGAGAGTGACTTTTGCAATATGTTTCTCAGCTCCAGGACTGGCTCTGAAATGGGGCCACATACAAGGGACAGATAACTGCAGTTTGCAAGGTGGAAAACTGCTGGCCTGTCAGATCTAGTGGAAGATATTCTCCTAATACTCCAAATCAATAATTATAAGATATCTAGCTCCTAACAATAAACAAGTGGAGAAGGAATACAAGAAGACCTTCCCACTCACAATAGCCTCAAAAATAATAAAATACCATACCTGGGAACAAACCTATCAAAGATACCAACGATCTCTACAATAAAAATTTTAAACCCCTGAAGAAGGAGATTGAAAATGACATCAAAAGATAGAAAGATCTCCCATGCTCTTGGATTGGAAAAATTAGTATAGTAAAAATGTCCACTTTACTCAAATTAATATACATATTCAACGCAATCCCACTCAAAATCCCCATGAGCTTCTTCACAGACTTGGAAAAAAAAAATTCTTAAATTCATATGGAAAAACAAAAGACCCTGAATAGCTAAAGCAACCCTCAGGCTGCAAAGCACAGCTCCAGAAAACAGGAGGATTAAAAAGCCTCTCAATTTAAAGAGACAAGGGAGAGAGGAGTGGGAGCTGCACAGTTTGTAAATAGACATTGCTCAAGGCTGCCTGATGAAGTGGTTATTTGGTCATTTTTTTCCTTTTTTTTTTTAAGGATACTACTTTAAAAAAAAAAGCTTCATTTAGTGTTCTGGACAGGTTTTATCAAGTCAGTCCCATTGCATTTTATTTATTTCAGTTTTAGAAACAGACCTTTAATTTTGAGTTACATTTCCATGGAGCACAAAAATGATGATGATGATGTATCTTTTGCCAAATAGATGAGCAGCTTCTTGGATCACAGCTGGAGAGACAAGGATGATAGAGGACTCCAGGAACACCACCTACCACAAGAAGCCAGTTACAGAAAAGTCTCCTGGCCCTGCCCAGTGACTTGTCTCAGAACCAGGGGAGAGCTGGAAGGATGGGGGAGGGGGTTCTCAGAGAATGTTTAAAGAGTTCTTCAGATTAAAATTACCACTTCCAATCCCTTTTCATTCCTATTTGTTTTCCTGTTGTCCTTTGAAGATTCTGATTTTTCTCTATGATACTTTTAACAGCACCTGATAACTCAATCCTATTGAATTTCAGAATTCTGGTCTGAGGAACAAAATAGTCTGTATTGTGTTGGGGGGGGTCAAGGTGTAATTTTCTTTTTTTTCCCTTTAGTCAATCTCTTTTTTTAATTTATTATATTTAAGGGATTCACAATATAAGAGCACATTGTTTTCAGATCACATTAATGTTGCTCAGTTTGCCATAAAATTAGGTAATTGGTGCTAGCATCCAGAGATGAGGGATACCATTCATCGTTTGTTTTTCTGGGACTGTGTTACTTCACTCAGCATGATATCTTCTAGCTCCAGCCATTTACCTGGAAAGCTCATGATGTTGTCTTTCTTTACCACTGCATAGAACTCCATTGTGTAGATGTACCACATTTTCTCTATCCACTCATCAGTTGAAGGGCACTTGGGTTGGTGGTTCCAGCTCCTTGCTACTTTGAAGAGAGCTACAATAAACATGGCTGTGCATGTATCTCTGTGGTAAGATGAGTCTTGTGGATACATGCCCAGGAGTGGCAAGTTCATTCCGAGTCTTCCAAGGGTTCTCCACACTGCTTTCCATAGTGGCTGCATGAGATTACATTCCCACCTTTCCCCACAACCTCTCCAGCACTTGTAAGTGATGTTGAACACTTCTTAAGATGTTTCTCAGCCATCTCTAATTCCTCACTTGTGAAATCTCTATTCAGCTCTTTGCTCCATCTATTGAGTGGGTCATTTGTTTTCTTTCTTCTTTGTTTTTTGAGTAGTTTATATGTTCTGGAAATCAATGCTTTGTCAGATGTATCTGTGGTGAAGGTTTCCTCCCACTCTGTGGAATTTCTCTTCACTTCCTTGATTGTTTCTTTTGATGTACAGAAGCTTTTGAGTTTAATGAGGTCCCATTTGTCGATTGTCAACCTTAATTCTTGCACAGCTGCTGTCTGATTTAGGAAGTCTCTTTTCCTATGCCTATGTCTTGCAGTCCGCTGCCAAGTTTTTCTTCTACCACCTTCAGAGTTTGAGGTTTCACGTTGAGGTCTTTGATCCATCTGGAGTTGACTTTTGTACAGGCAAGAGGTAGGGGTTTAATTTCATTCTTCTATAAGTAGTGATCCAGTTTTGCCAACACCACTTGCTGAAGATGCTGTCTTTCCTCCATTGTGTCTTCTTGGCCCCCTTGTCAAATATGAGATGGCTGAAATTGTATGTGCTCAAGTTTGGATCTTCAGTTTTGTTCCATTGGTCAACAGGTCTGTTTTTGTGCCACTACCAAGCTGTTTTTATGACTATAGCCCTGCAGTATAGTTTGAAGTCTGGTATAGAGATCCTCCCTGTATTTCTTTTCACTCAGGGTTGTTTTGGCTATTCGGGGTCTTTTGTTTTTCCAAATGAAATTAAGGACTTTTTTTTCCAAGCCTGTGAAGAAACTCTTGGGGATTTTAATTGGGGTTTCATTAAATATAATTTTCAACAGTAACATCGAAATATTGAAAATAGCTCCTCTATTTGGTTGACCTCTAAGAAATTGGGGAATCCATGTAACGAGTCACTACTTTTGATAAGTTTGGTGTTCCTCTATTTTGGGGGGCTCCTGCTTGATTTTCAGGTGAGAGAAGAAGCCAACACTCCTTTGCCAGCTAATTCTCCCTCCAGAGAGAGCCAGTTGTCCGGGGAGCAAAGTGCCAGCAGGAAGTTCACAGGAGAGTGGGTGGCCTAGCCACAGGCAGACTCCACAGGAGGTAGTTTCACAGATTCTTCTTTCAGCCGAGGTGCTACAGGCTCCACAGTAGACATGACTATCCTCACCTTCCCAGGTGCACAGCAGTAATGCAGCATCTTGTTTTCACAATTGACTTATAAATCCAACTGGTAGCGACAGCTGTCCCAAACCTCTGCTCTCCCAACCCCAGAACTAAGTACATTGTCAGGAAAATCTATTTGATTTTATTTCCGTTCCAGTGTCCCAGCTACACAATTCCTGGGAGGGATAGGACACATACAAGGCAAATGCTTTTACTGCCAATGTTGAGCAGCTTCAGAAAGGAGACCTCTCTGAGCATAATTCAAACAAGCCTATTTGGGACAAAAGAGTAAATTCAGTAATTCTTCATTTCCATTTTTTTTAAGTGAAAAAGGAGTTTGGGTTGGATCCTGTATAAACTTTTAGATCGAAATTTCCACAATTCAAAAAAGTACACACCCGGGGAAGCTGGTGAGATGGTTCTGTGGGTAAAGACACCTCCTTCCAAACCTGACAGCCTGAGTTCAGTTCCCAGGATCCACATGGCAGAAGGAGAGAACTGGTTCCCACGAGTTGTCCTCTGACCTCCAAATGCCCTCTGTGGTACAGAGGTGTGGTACAGAGGTGACTCAGTGCCTGATCTACAAGAATGAGGACCTAAGTTCAGGTCTGCAGCATCCACTGAAAAGCCAGGCGAGGGGACATGCTAAGGAGACAGGGAGGAGAATGTGGACACCCAGAGCTCTTTATTCAGATGGCTCTAACCAGCCAAACTGATTAGCTCCGGGTTCAGTAAGAGACCCTGCCTGAAAAGGAAGATGGAGACGATTGAAGAAGATACTGATGTCAGCATCTGGCCTCCACAAACATATACATACACAGTCCCCCATACATATAATCATGCATGCCTACACACATGCAATATATATATATATATATATATATATATATATATATATATCATGAAGTAAAATATAGAATCAACAATGAATGTTTGTGGTCTTTTTGAGACAGAGTCTCCCTGTAGCCTCAGCTGGCCTGGAACTCAATATGTAGACCAGGCTGGCCTGATCTGCCTGCCTCTTCCTCCCAAGTGCGGGTATTAAAATTGTGTGCCACCGTGCCTGACTAGCAATGATTTTTTTAATATTTTATTTATTGTTTAATTTTATGTGTGTGAGTTTCTTGCCTGTATGTATGTAAATGCACCCATGTCATCCAAGTTTCAGGGAGGCCAGAAGAGGGTGTCAGATCCCCTGGAACTGGAGTTACAGATGGTTGTTATCTGCTATGTGGGTGCTGGGAACAGAAACCAGGTCCTCTGCAGTAATAGCCAGTACCATCTCTCCAGCTTCACAATGAATTTTTTAAGAGTAGGCACCCTTGCCTCATTCCAGACTTTATACAAAACACTCTCAGTTTTCCCCCATTTAATATAATATTGGCTATATAGAGATTTGTTGTATTTAGCCTTCCTTGTGTTGAGATATGTTTCATCTATTGATGCTGTAACTAGAGTTAACCTCTGGATTGGGAGTTTTGAGGTTTTGGCATCTTAATAAAGGAAATGAAGAAGTACACATGGATTGTAAAGTAATGACAACGCAAAAGTGACAATGGACCACACAGTGAGAAAGTACTTAAAAACCCAGATTATTGCATTTTTATGAGAACTAAAGAAAGGAAAATTTGTTATTAAGATTTTAGCATGGACAAGTCTTAATTTTGATTGACAGATTCAGCTTTATCTCTATTGTGCATGTTTCTTTCCATGATGCATTTTATCTTAATCATGTACACTCCCAATTATGAATAGGCATAATATAGTAAACGGGGATTTTCCCTTGAAAGCTCACTTAGAGAACACAGTTTGACTTACTGTTCAAGTTCTCAAAACTAGTTCAGGTGGAGTCAGCTGCCCTACCCTCATATCCAGATATGACTGGAAATATATTTGAATAGAAACTGTATATGCAATATGGTTGTCAAGTGGAGAAACCTATTCCATCGTTCAGAGTGGGATGTACGTGCAGTTTGATTCAGGTGGGGGGTCTTAAGTTACTAAGGAGAAAAATGGTGATTTGTCCCCCATAGGCCCTACTTGGTGCGCTGTTTGCAGAGGTTTAAGAGGTGCAGTCTTGCTGGAGGAAGGATGTCTCTGGGGTGAGTCAGGCTTTTAGAGTTCATAGCCTTCTTCCACTTTCTGTTTCACTCCCTCTGCTCCATGGGAGTTTTTGAAAATGTGAGTGCTCAGCTTTCTGTTCCAGCCGCAAGGTCATGCTTCTCCACCATGATGGATTTTTATTCCTCTAGAACCATAAACCCAAATAAACTCCTCCTTCTATAAGTTGCCTTCATCATAGTGTTTTATCACAGCAACAGAAAAGTAGGACAGAGGGGTTGTATGTGCAAAGTATGTGTAGGTGAGGATCCCAAGTTGGCAAATGCATTTCTAGAAGAAGGGTGTGTACATAGCCCAAACCAAGTGGAGTCCCAGACTGCTAAACTCTTCCCAATGTTTTTCTACCTCAAAGTCATGTTGATCTTTGTCAAAATCCTGTTCTTTATATATTGAGATGATTTCATGCTATCTGTTCTTAAGTCTGTTAAATATTATTTTTATTTATTTGTGTATGTGGCATAAACCTTGTATCCCTGGGATGAAACCAACTCATTTGTAATTATAGACTATATTGTCTACTCGTTTTTATTTAGGAAGACAAATCATAGAATAAAAATTGTAATCTGACTGAGCAGAGAAGAGAAAGTATAATACAGAATATAAATCAGAAAACTTAGAGGTAGGACAAGTACTGCTTGAAAACAGGCAAGTCTAGTTTATTGATTGAAAGATTTGGGAGTTTTTTGTTTTGATTTAAATTTTTCAGTTTTTTTTAAATCTATTCTACATATTAATGCCCTGTCAGAAATATCACTGACAAAGATTTTCCCCCATTTGGTAATCTGTCCCTTCCTGATACTGATAGTTTTCTTTACTGTGCAGAAGCTTTTAATTTCATATAATTCAATTTATCAATTCTTTTTTAATTTTTATTTATGTATTTTTATTTTGTGTATGAGTGTTATGCCTGCATGTGTGTTAAGTGCACCTGTGTCTTACAATGCCCACAGAAGACAGAAGAGGGCGGCAGAGCCCCTGAAACTGGAGCTATGGACAGTTGTTAGCCACCATGTGAGTGCTGGGATTGAAACCCGGGTCTTCTGCAAGAAGAGCCAGTGCTCTCTTCGACCGCTGAGCTATATTTCCAGCCCCTCAGTTTGTCAGTTCTTAAGGTTATTGCCTGTGCTGTTGGAATAATTTTCAGGAGGTTCTTGCCTGTATCTATATTTTGAAATAATCTCCCCTTTCAGCACTTTCAGCATTTCTTGTTTTATATTATGAGATTTAATGCTACTGAATTAATTATTATATAACAAGGGAGATAAAGATCTAGTTTCTTTCTTCTGAATGTGAAAATCCAGGGGTTTTTAAAACATCATTTGCTGAAACCATTTTCCCCACCTTTGTTTTTGACGGCTTTGTCAAAAATCCAGGACTATAGCTCTCTGGGTTTATTCTGGGTCCTCTATTCTGTTCCATTTCTACACATTTGGTTTTGTACCAGAACCCTGCTGTTTGTAACTGTTGCTCTGTAGTATAGTTAGATGTTGGGCATTGTGTTATCTCCAGCATTTACTTTCTGCTTTGGCTATTGGAGTCATTGAATTTTAAGATTGTCTTCTTCTATTTCTGTAAAGAATGTCATTGGAATTTTTTTTGAAATTACATTGAATCTACAGATCACTCTCTGCCATATATTTATTTTCATATTAATCCAGCCAACCTTCAAGCATGGAAGGTCTTTTCATCCTCTGGTACTTTCTTCAATTTCTTCAGTAACTTATAGTCTTCATTATAGTAGACTTGTATCTCCTTGGTTTGGTTTATTCTTATGGATTTTATTATTTTTGAAACTATTATAGTGGGATATTTTCCCTCACATTTTCTTAGTAAGTTTGTTATTAGTTCATAAAAGTTACTTTTTTTTTTTTTTTGAGGCATGGTCTCCCTATAACCCCAGCAGGCCTGGAACTCACTCTGTAGATCAGGCTGGCCTTGAACTCACAGAGATCCACCTGCCTCTGCCTCCCAAGTGCTGGGATTAAAGGCGTGTGCCACCACACCCCGCTTAAAGACAGTTCTTAGCCTCCGTATAGGTGCTGGGAATCGAAACTGGGTCCTCTACCAGAGCAGTCGGCGCCCTTAACCACTGAGCCATCTCTCCAGCCCCAAGTTACTAATATTTTAATCTTTATTTTATATCATGCAACATTGCCAAAAAGTATTTATCAGACTTAAGAGTTTTCTGATGGAATCTGTAAGTCATTAAATCATAGGATCATGTCATCTAAAAATAGGGGCAGTCTGACTTCTTTCTATGTGCATTCCTTTTATTTCTTTCCCTTGTCTTTTTGATCTAGTAAAGACTCTGAGCATTACTCTCAATAAGAGTTGAGGGAGCCTTTATGTCCTTCCAGACATTATATGAAAATTTCTGTTTTCTCGCATTATTAACTTGGCTATATGTTTGTTGTATGTGGCATTTATTGTGTTGAGGTATGTTTCTTCTATTCCAAGTTTCTTTAGGACTTTTATCATGAAAACATATTAAACTTTGCTAATGCCTATTGTGTGCCTATTAAGAGAACTACATGATTTCTTTCCTTTTTTTATGTGTGTGAGTGTACTGTCTGCATGTAGGTTTGTGCACCCATGTCGTGCAATGCAGTGGAGGTCAGAAGAGAGCATTGGATTCCCCTGGGACTGGAGTTAAAGACGGTTCTTAGCCACCATGTGGGTGCTGGGAATCTAACCTGGATCCTCTCGCAAGAGCAGTCAGCATTCTTAACCGCTGAGCCATCCCTCCAGCCCTGAGAATTATATGATTTCTATCCTTAATTCTATTTATATTGTGTATTACATTTATTGATTTGCATATGTTGAAACAACCTTGCCTCTCCGTGTTAAAACCAAAGTGATCCAAAGTTCATGACTTCATTTTCCTTGACAGCTGAATAGAATCCTATTGTGTATATGTACCATATTTTCATTATCTACTCATCAGTGGAAAGACATTTATGAGGTTTCCATTTCCTGCCTATTGTGAATTAATCACCATAATAATTATCCCAGCAAAATATCCCTAATGGTGCAATAGTGGCACTTTTATCTTGAGAGTAACAACAACTATCTAATTGGACTTAAGACCCACTCAGTAGGAGGGAACTCCTGCCTGGTGCTACACACCTAACCAACTACCATTGATCAGAAAGATCCTAAGACCCTAGAGGAGAATCTACTTCTTCCACTCTCCTCAGCCAAAATAATTTTGGTCTATATTCTAAATACTTATCCTTATACCCACAGATAAGTGTAGCTCTTACCACTCACAAAGAAACTTCTTTTGCCACAGATGGAAAGACACTTCAGAGATTCACAGCTGGTCAAAATGCAGATAATAAGTGGCTGTGGCATGCCCTGCCCTATTTATAACATCCACAATACAACCCTTACACCCAAGGCTTAGGGAACATCATGGAACAGAGGATGAAAGATCTGTAAGAACACCAAGATACATGCTGCTAGATAGCATCTTCTAGACCTGACAGGGAAGCTGAACCCATGAAATCTGAGCAACATGGTTTCCTGAACAAGGCCTACATAATGACACCACCAGCTGACATGTCAGTGTGGATGGAGGAGATCGCGTAAGGCCTCTAGATAAAGCTCTAGGCTATCAATAGCAGCTAGGAAGAGGGAGAGTCAGTTTTCTCCAGGGATGAATTCCCTGACAGATTTTTCCAATCCTAAATGGTCAGCTCTAAAAAGATATTAATATGAGCACCTCTAAATAGTGCAATAGATGCAATAGATGTGTGTGTTTGCATATGTGTAAAACAGTAACTAAAGAAGAGGTAAAAATGTAGGGAGATCTCCCAAGACCACAAGCACAGGTAGGTAGGTAGGTAGGTAGGTAGGTAGGTAGGAGCTGGGTGCTTCAGCAAGGCAGATTGTTGTTTGACTTAATCTAGTTAATCTAGTTGTCTTTGGCTTAATTGGCTTTTGTAGCTGTGGGGGCGGAGTTATCCTCCCAGCTGGAATAAAAGGTGGGGTTGTGTGAGTCTTGAGATCAGAGATCCCCCAAGACCACCTGAAGCACAGGTGTGCGGGCTAAAGAGCACACACACACACACACACACACACA
>VZQC01014507.1:126204-156243 GCA_009823505.1 Rhizomys pruinosus
TAGGAAAAGACTTCCTAAATCAGACAGCAGCTGCACAAGAATTAAGGTCGACAATTGACAAATGGGACCTCATTAAACTCAAAAGCTTCTGTACATCAAAAGAAACAATCAAGGAAGTGAAGAGAAATCCCACAGAGTGGGAGGAAACCTTCACTGCAGATACATCTGACAAAGCATTGATTTCCAGAATATATAAACTACTCAAAAAACAAAGAAGAAAGAAAACAAATGACCCACTCAATAGATGGTGCAAAGAGCTGAACAGAGACTTCACAAGTGAGGAATTAGAGATGGCTGAGAAACACCTTAAGAAGTGTTCAACATCACTAATCATTAAGGAAATGCAAATCAAAACCACTTTAAGATATCATCTTACTCCAATAAAACTGGCTAGGATCAAGAAAACAAATGATACCAAGTGCTAGAGAGGTTGTGGGGAAAGGGGAACACTCATCCACTGCTGGTGGGAATGTAAACTCGTACAGCCACTATGGAAAGCAGTGTGGAGAACCCTTGGAATACTTGGAATGAACTTGCCACCCGACCCAGCCATACCACTCCTAGGCATGCACCCTCAAACTTCACCTCACTGTAGAGTTACATGCACGGCCATGTTTATTTCAGCTCTCTTCACAATAGCAAAGAGCTGGAACCAACACCAATGCCTGAGAACCAGGGAGGAGGTACATGACCATATATATGGCAATAGAAACATACAAGCTCTGGGGACCCTACTCATATGAACATACAGAGTGATGCCGTCACCATGCACAAGACCCATGCAAACTCAAGCAGACAAAACCCAATATAGAACTGTGGAAATGGGCAGCAAGTCCCAATCTTAGCAAAACTATTGGCAGCTGATTATTTCTCTATGAAGAAATGCTGATCTTGACAGCTGATTACTCCTCTGTGAGGAAGAGCTGATCTTCTTAAAGCAAGGGACTCTAGATGGGCCGACTAGACCTGAATGGATGAACTTGCACTGGGGAACATCTGGGGACACTAACGACACAATGGGCCTTGGCACAAATAACGAAATGAATGAATTCCAGTGAAGGACTATGGAAGGGCGCTAATGGGGAGGGAGGTATAAAGGTGATCAAGACTGATTAAGATATTCTGTATGAAATACACAAAAAATCAATTAAAAAGCTGTAAGGGGAAAGGCCAATTCACCAACAAATATCAGATCTCTTGTCAGCAGCCCTCAGTGTCAAATAAACATGAAATAATATATTTCAAACTCTAAAACTAAATCAAGTTTACAGAAAGTAGATCAAAGGTCTATTGAGGCTGTTACAGGCAGAAAAATCCCTTTTTAAATGAACAGAAACGAAAACATTTTAAGACAAGCACAAACTAAGGCAGTCCATGACCACCAAGTCACCTCTGCAGAAGACACTTAAAGAAGATCCTACATAGAGGAGGAAAGAGTCTCAATCATGAAAGCATAGGACTGAATAAATGTGGAATAACCAGTAAACAAAGGAGAAAAAGAATCCAATATGTCCACCACAATAAATCTAGAAATCAAAGAACAAACATTAATCCAACCAACCAGAAAACAGCCAACAGTTATAGGAATTAGTAAACATCTCTCAAAAATGACCTCAAGTATAAATGACTTCAATTTAGCAGTAACGAGATGTGGTTTGCTTAACAAGATAAAAATATTTGATCCAGGCTAGGCATGGTGACACATGCCTTTAGTCCCAGTACTTGGGAGGCAGAGGCAGGTGGGGGCCAGTCTGGTCTACATAGGGAGTTCCAGGACAGCTGGGGCTGCAGGGAGACCATGTCTCAAAAAGACCAAAAAAAAAAAAAAAAAGAAAAATACTAGATCCAACTCAGTGTAGTCTCCAAGAAGGAAATTGAGGAAGACATCAGAAGATGGAAAAACCTCCCATGCTCATGGATTGGAAAAATAAATATAGCAAAAATGTCCATTCTACCCAAACTTTTGGACAGATTTAATGCAATCCCAATCAAAATCCCCAAGAGCTTCTTCACAGGCTTGGAAAAAATATCCTCAATTTCATTTGGAAAAACAAAGACTCCGAATAGCCAAAGCAACCCTGAGAGAAAAGAGCAATACAGGGGGGATCGCTATACCAGACATCAAACTATACTACAGGGAAATAGTCATAAAAACAGCTTGGGGCCATAACGCGCCAGGCCAGTAGGATCGAAAGGTTATTCCTGGACAAACTGTCAGCCCATGAAAGGAAACAGCCAGAATTGACCAGAGTCCAAGTCAACAACTCCAGAGAGAGTGGACTGTTTTACCTCTCATCCACCTGTGCCCCTTTTCTAAGCCTAGGGAACAACCTGCGGAAGAGGGGGCGTGGTAGAATGTAAGGGCTGCGATTGGGGTGAATGGTGAAACTACAGCAATGTAGTCTGGACACTCATTTGATCAACTTGATTGAACAAACAACCTGTCACCCCCCACTGGATGGTGGGGCTGTAGGTGTTTGGGCACAACAGCCTGCAGATAGGTTTTGCATGAAGGATGCTTGTACTCATGGATTATCACTTATAGCTAAAAATGAAAAAAAAAAAAGAGAGAAAGATGCAGGACAGTTATGGCAGAATGCATGATCTGGGATGGGGTGGGGGTGGGGGGGAGGGAAAGGGAAATAAGCCTGAACTGAATTGGAAAAATGTATGAAATGCACAAAGCATCAATAAAAACTAATTTAAAAAAAAAAAAAAACAGCTTGGTACTGGCACAAAAACAGACCAGTTGACCAATGGAATAAAACTGAAGATCCAAACCTGAGCACATACAATTTCAGCCACCTCATGTTCGATAAGGGGGCCAAGAAGACACAATTGTGGAACTATAGCATGTTCAGTAAGCGGTACTGGAAAAACTGGATCACCACCTGTAGAAGAGTGAAATTAAACCCCTACCTCTCGCCCTGTACAAAAGTCAACTCCAGATGGATCAAAGACCTCAACGTGTAACCCAAAACTCTGGAGGTGATAGAAGAAAAACTTGGCAACAGACTACAAGACATAGGCATAGGAAAAGACTTCCTAAATCAGACAGCAGCTGCACAAGAAATAAGATCGACAATTGACAAATGGAGCCTCATTAAACTCAAAGGTTTCTGTACATCAAAAGAAAAAATAAAGGAAATGAAGAGAAAACCCAGAGAGTGGGAGGAAACCTTCACTGCAGATACATCTGACAAAGCATTAATTTCCAGAGTATACAAGCTACTCAAAAAAACAAAGAAGAAAGAAAACAAATGAATCACTCAAAAGATGGAGCAAAGAACTGAATAGAGACTTCAGAGAGGAGGAATTAGAGATGGCTGAGAAACATCTTAAAAACTGTGCAACGTCACTAATAATTAGGGAAATGCAAATTAAGACCACTCTAAGTTATCAACTCATTCTGATAAGACTGGCTACGATCAAGAAAACAAATGATATCAAGTGCTGGAGAAGCTGTGGGGAAAGGGGAACACTCATCCATTGCTGGTGGGAATGTAAACTTGTACAGCCACTATAGAAAGCAGCATGGAGAACACTTGAAAGACTCAAAATGAGCTTGCCATTTGACCCAGTCATACCGCTCCTGGGTATATACCCACAAGACTCATCTTACTGCAGAAATACATGCATGGCTATATTTATTGCTGTTCTGTTCACAATAGCAAAAAGCTGGAACCAACCCAAATGTCCCTCAACTGATGAGTGGGTAGAGAAAATGTGGTACATGTACACAATGGAGTTCTATGCAGCAGTAAAGAAAGACAACATCATGAACTTTGCAGGTAAATGGATGGAGCTAGAAGATATCATGCTGAGTGAAGTAACACTGTCCCAGAAAAACAAATGACAAATGGTAGGCCTCATCTGTGGATGCTAGCGCCAATAACCCAGTTGTAAATATTTCTTGTGGAGAGGGATGCATATTTAAAAAACAACAACAGAAAGACTGCATCAGAAAACTGACTGGAATGGTGAATCGGGAGGGGTGGGAGGGGCAGGAGAGGGACACGGTTCTATATTCAATTAATGTGTATTTAATTGACATGAGTTCAACAAGTATCCAATTTTGCCCAGACTCTGTCTACAGGTTACATGGTGTTTTACGACTCAGTAAAAGTAAATATGTGTATATTAAACAACATTGGTTTAAAGGTTTTGATAAAAACAGTAATGCATCTGAGTTAATTGGAACTATAAATTGTCCACATTTGTTTTACTTAAAATCTGTAAAACAGTAACTTTGGGATTGGCACATACAAATGTTCTCTATAATTTTTCTGTTGTACAGTATCATCTTGTAGCATTCTCTTTTACCTGTAGGATGATTTAACTTAAGGAATTAAGTTTGCTTCCCAAGTTAATGACATACAGTCACTCAAAACAACTTGGGTGAATTTGATGAAATCTGCACTTTGATTCCTGCCTATAGGTATGTGTGCTACAACTGCCTTTTTGAGACTCATGGATCAAAAAATAAAAACCTAAAATAAAAGGAGGGGATACAGGTATATATGAAACCTTTTTCTCAAAAACTTTGCAATTTAAATCTCAAAACTAACTACGGGAAAAGATTTGTGTGTTCCCACAGGTCAAAATGTCGCCAACTTAATGGCTGAGAAAGAACAGATACAGCTTTGCATTGAGTAGGATGTACCAGGAAGTGCCAGCAGAAAGGTTGGCCTATATGAACATTGAAAGGAAGAAAAACCGGGCTGGAGAGATGGCCTAGTGGTTAAGAACGCCGACCGCTCTTGCAGAGGACCCGGGTTCGATCCCCAGCACCCACATGGAGGCCGAGAACCATCCGAAACTCCAATTTCAGGAGAACTCCAGTTCCAGGGGAATCCGACACCCTCTTCTGACCTCCGCGGCATTGCACGACACGGGTGCACAAACTTGCATGCAGACAGTACATTCATACACCTACGGAAATAAAAAATAAATAAATAAATAAATAAATAAATAAATAAATAAATAAATAAAAAAGAAAGGAAGAAAAAACTTAGACTGCTACAGGCATCAAACCCCTCTGTGGATCCTACTTGTAACAATTGTTTATAATGAGTCCTAATGAAACTTACCTCCTAGGTGCCACAAAGTTTTAATACGAGAGACTTTCTTACCTCCCCTCCACAGAACAAGGAGAAATATGATGATGATGAGGTCGTCCTCTAATTGTAAATTGGAGCCAACTGTTATAGAGGTAATCTCTTATAAAACTGGTAAAACTGCCTTCTTTAATTGACTAATAGACATAGGAACTGTGAAAATGATTATTCTCTATTTAGAACCAAATATAATACTAAAGTCTCCTTAAGCTGAGCATTTAAGCAAAATATATTAATACAGGAGAGCTCTGATATCAGCAATGGATTATTCTACCAAGGAGATGTTGGCCAGGGGATCCAAGCCCCGCCCCCAAAAGGTAAAGGCTTCTTGCCTGTAAACTGGGATACCTGCAAGAAGAGAGGCAATAAGGCTCTGATGTCGAAGACATGGTGCGAGCATGGGAAAGATGTATTGAGACCGCACTTGCAAGTGTACAGGTGGTCTCTGGAATACCAGAGAGTGTTACCAAAGGCCACTAAACCAATAAAGCAAATATAGGTCTCCTTGAGTCAAGCAAGACTCCTCCGCCAGCACCACCTACAACTCACCTGCCTGGAAATACTGTGCAGCAGTCGCAGCCATATGTCTGTAGATCCCAAATCTAATTGGCTATTAGCTCTCTCCTTGGAGGAATTACCCATGGCTGATACCACAAGCTTGCATCCTCTAGTGGTTAGGAGATGTTACAAGCCATAGTAAGACCCTGTCATATTTTACAGAAAAATATGTAATTCATGGATTAACATACCAACCAAACATCTGTGTCTATGCCAAAGTAACTTACCATAACAATTAGTACTGTTTAAATACCTATATATCTAATTGCTTGTGCTTCATTAGTAGTATTGAAAGGTTATTCCTGGACAAACTGTCAGCCCATGAAAGGAAGCAGCCAAAATTGACCAGAGTCCAAAATGACAGCTCCAGAGAAAGTAGACTGTTTTGCTTCTCATCCACCTGTGCCCCTTTTCTAAGCCTAGGGAACAATCTGTGGAAGAGGGGGCATGGTAGAATGTAAGGGCTGTGATTGGGGTGAATGGTGAAACTACAGCAATATAGACTGGACACTTATTTGATCAACTTGATTGTACATACAAGCCCCCCCAGCTGGATGGTGGGACCCTTGGTCTGTGTGGGTTTGGGCACAACTACTTGCAAATTGGTTTTACATGAAGGATGGTTGTACTCATAAATTATTACTTATTGTTAAAAAATGAAAAAAAATAAAAAAGTAATAGAAGAAAAAAATGTATGAAATACATAAACTTTAGTAAAAAAAAAAAATGTGGTACATGCCTCCAGTGATGCGCCTTCCTCTTATCTGCCTATACCTCCTAAAGCCTCCCAAAGCAATGTCACCAACTGGGGACAAAATATCCAAATACTTAGTGCCCATGGGGAAGACTTCAATTCAAATAGCCACAGTAATTAAGCTACATTTCTTCCTACTTCTCCATCTTACTGTTTCCCAAATTACTGGTAATCTACTATGTTCTTGTATTTTATGCATGAAGGATGTCTCCAAGCTTTCTATTATAATAAACTATATCTGAACATCCATCTCAATAATGACTAACATATATTATACATATATCTCGATCATATAGATGAGCATCTTGTTCTTACAGTTCAGCCAATAATCCCTGTGCTGGACTTTACATTTGTATTCAGGATCACAATGGTAACAAAGCATTGCTGAAGTTCCAAAATTATTTGGAGAAAGATGGTGGGAATGATACACCAAATGATCTTTCAGTAGATTTTAGCTTGAAGAGAGAAAATTGATTTTTGGACACAGAATATACTGAACAAGAAAAGAACATATGCTGTAGCTATCAATGCCTGCTACTGTTTAAGTGTTTCCTAACTCTCAGCTTAATTGCCATTGCAACAACAAAAGAGGTGAAAACTTTCACAGGAAGTAAGCTTATGTCATCAGGAAGGGATGAATGCCATTTTTGTGGGATGTCTTGTTATTACTAGGGATTATGAGGGTGGAGAAACTATAACCCTAGTTCCTTTGTGTCTTGTGAGTGCATGCTTGCTTTTCTGCCACATTAGGAAACAGCATGAGAGTGTATGTATAGGATCTGGCTCCTTGATCTTGGACTGTCCTAACCTGCATCACAATGGGCCCAATAAATTTCTACTATTTATAACTAAACACTTCTTAAGTATTCTGTTGTGGTAGCATGAAATGGATTAAGATGGATTTGTAATCGTGCTATGGAAGACTATTTTAGCAAAGACTATCTTCTATTATTTTTTATTTATAACAATTTATTGATTTTATAGCTTTGTTTGCATTTAATTTGTGAGTTTTGTTTCTCTAGTTATCCAAATCAATGATTTTATGATTTCAGAAAATTTATAAAGGTACTTTAAGTGAACATACTGGCCCTGAATTTTGATTTTTCATTTTTGAAAGTTCTACACATGACTCAAGTTTGAGAAATGCTGCTCTATCCCATTGATGTCTCCATAGGACTATTATCTTATCCTTTAATTAGCAAAGATTGTCTTGCTAGGGAGTGGCTTCTCCACAGGTATTTGAGGTTTAATGATGTGTATCTTAGACCAACCCTGGTACATTCAGTGAAAACACTTATGGAAGGATGGATCCTCCTTCCCACCCTCACACCATGACAACCCACAGAAGATGAAAAGCAGTCCTTTCTGTATTTTTTTCTGATGCTTTGTGAGGCATGGTAAATGGAGTGTCTTAGAACAGGTCTACATATTACTAATAATGTCTGCCAAACATCTGGACAAAAACATGAACAAAAAAAAAAAGACTGAAAATAGAAACTAACAAGAAGTCTTTACAGACTCAACATTCAGTAGGTATTCATTGCTCTTTCTATGTCTGTTCACATTAATCTTTGAGGCCTGGAAAAGGGGAAACATGATGAGAAACACAGTAGGGGTTTAGAGATGAAGATGGAGGGTTAGGATCTCAGCCTTTCCAGTTTCAAGCTGTTTGACGTGAGCAAATTACCTAGCTTAACTGATATGCTAAATGTAAAATGGGCAGAACATGCAACCTCATGGACTGAGAGCATATCATACAACTTGTGGATAGCTTGGTGTCCAATATACATTTTGAAAATTCATTTTGGTCATAAATTTCTGTTTGACACTTGGTATGGTCTCAACACAATTATGAATTATAATGCCCATGTCACTTTTTTTCTTTCTTAATTTTTTATTGAGCCTTTGTACAACTAATACAATGGTTTTTCATAAAATTTTGGTCCTCTTCCCCATCCATGCTTTCACACACTCCCCTCCACTGAACCTCACGAATTCCACTGTACATATTAAGTCTTATCTAGCTAAGCATTTTTACCCAGATGTCCTTCAGTACAAATTCATCCGCTGGTGTCTAGTTAACATATCTAGTGACCATAAGTAAGATCTACTCTCCCTCACCCAGCAATAATCAGCCTCCAAGGGTTCTCAGGCCAGGGCCGGCTGGCAGCCATTTTCCTTGCTCCACTCTGGGCCATCGTCTGATTGAGTCAGCATAGGTCTTGTGCTCATCGCCATCATTCCTAGGTAGAAGTTCTTTGAAAGTGCTGGGATTAAAGGTGTGTGCTGTCATGGTCCCGGGTCTTCGGCACCACTTGTCGCGCGCTGTAGTGTCGCTGGCAAGAACTTCACGCGGACAACAGGATTCTTCTGTGGTAATATTTATTGTGCACAGCTCTTTTGTGAGAAGGACCCCGAAATGGGGCAGAAGCACTGCTTATATAGTAGTCTAGAGGGTTCGTGTATGTTCTGGATTGGTGCAGTGCCCTGATGCCTCATTAGCATGCCCAAGGCCGGGCTGCAGCCCAGCTCAGAGAGCATGGAGCTCAGAGAGTGGTAGTCATGCGCAGTTTTGTCCAATGCAAAGGCAACGGCGGGAAGCGGCTTATTAAGTGACATCGAGGAAGTCGGCGCCATCTTTAGGGCGTGGTACAGCACACATTGTTTGTGTGGTAGGCTGCCAACAGTTCCCCCTTCCTGTTTTAATAGAGCAAGGTCTCTGGGCCGCAGCTGCGTACATGACACTGTCAGAGACTCTATTAAAATTGGCTGGGAGAATGCCTGTCTTAGGTTGCCTCTGCAGAGGTATTCCTTACCATCATGGGGTGGACAGACAGCTTTTGGTCTGTTCCCTGTCTTAGGTTGGTAATACTTGCAGCAGGTCTTATCCCGTCATTGACTACTTCTCCAGCATACTAAGCCAAATGTTTGGGGAGGAGCCTGCTTCCAAAGCCGCAAGGGCCTGTGCAATGACTACTTTATCGCGCTAATGTTGGGCACGGAGCCTACACATAATACAGAGCATAATTATAATCCCCCACATAGAAATAGGCCAAAACCTGCCACCCCTGCCCATTCTTTGAAGTGTGAGAGGCAGCAGTAATCCAGGAGGCCAGTCCTTCAGCAAGGGAGGCGTCCACTCTAGTCGAGTTTACGGTGACAATAGCCATACGAATGTTGGTTCATCAAGCTGTCAAATTCTCCAGTCCAATTACCTAAAAGATACTGACAATTGGTTAGACAAATTTGCTGCCCTTGTGAAGTTTTGAATTGGATGCTGGTCACACATAAGCCAAAATATTTCCACTCACAGCCAAGCTGGGCTACTGCCATAGTTCAAATGTAGTAGAAGTATTCAAAAGGTAAAAAGGCCGTTAATTGTCCAGTGTACTCCCCGTGACTGGCATCCTGTCCAAGGGGGCAAAGCGTGTTTCCCTCCGCCAGTACAGAAGGGTGACCAATTAGGTTGCAGCAACACTTTTTCCCTTCTCTATATAATACAGATTACATAAAGGCAGACAAATCCACATTTAGGAAAGATTAAGCATTTGCTGCAATGGAAGATTTTTTAGTTCTATACTAGTAGTACGAGTCACAGAGCATATTTTAACACTTAACTTGCAGGTTCATTGAATATGGTTATGTTTTTAACTCCTGGAATAAATGGGTAGCTGTTTTTAAATCTCTACTGACAAATTAATTGAAATAGCTCTGGTTAAGCATTGATATTTAGGAAAAAAAGTAAAAATCAAATGGTTTATTGTTGGTTTTTGCCATTTGTAGCATTTCAACACAGGCTTCGATCTTCAGAATACCCTGGATTCAGTAAGAAAACCTTTTAAATGAAGTTTTGTACAATAGAAACTTCTCAGCAGTCAAAATTTAAGACTGTAAAAAAATAACATGCAAACATACTTTTTTGAAAACACTTAACTTTGAACAAAGCACAAACACACAAACGCAGATTGGGAACATTTGCCTCATGGCATGTCGCGCCTCCGGGAACAAAAGGAGGTGGAGCATTTCCCAGATGCATAAGGCGGAGGAGCCGAGGCAGGGGAGCGGGAAAGCTGTGGGACCTGTTTACTTTCAGTTTTAACCTTTTCTTTTGCCGGGCGGGGCGAAAGTGCTCAATTTTGTACCGTGCTGCTTCCTCCTCTAGTTCCTCCTCTTCGGATTGTGGTAATTCCTCAACTTTAAATGGGTATAAGGTACCTTCATCAGGAATTTTGCTAGCATCTGCCTTCCTAGAGGCTTTTTTATTTGAATGTGCACCTAATCTTTCACTCCGTTCTGTTTCTGACCTGCTCTCCTGAAGGTCTGCAAGGGCTTGTTGTGTTATCCTGGAGGCGATGCAGCCTTTGTGTTCAAAAAACAATGCTACAAGGACAATTACAACAGCCAATAAAATGATTAAGCAAGGTTGGAATCCCTCTAGATCGTCAGAGAAAAGCATATCTCTCAGAACTTAACTTAAAGAAAAACTTACCTGGCCACAGTTCTGAACCCTCTTCAACAGGTGAAGGGTCCTCTCGGCGCCAGCGATGGCAAGTTAGTTCCCGGGCCCGGGCTCTCGGCACCACTTGTCCCGGTCCCGGGTCTTCGGCACCACTTGTCCCGGTCCCGGGTCTTCGGCACCACTTGTCACGGTCCCGGGTCTTCGGCACCACTTGTCGCGCGCTGTAGTCTCGCCGGCAAGAACTTCACGCGGACAACAGGATTCTTCTGTGGTAATATTTATTGTGCACAGCTCTTTTGTGATAAGGACCTCGAAATGGGGCAGAAGCACTGCTTATATAGTAGTCTAGAGGGTTCGTGTATGTTCTGGATTGGTGCAGTGCCCTGATGCCTCATTAGCATGCCCAAGGCGTGGGCTCAGCCCAGACTCAGAGAGCGTGGGCTCGGAGAGTAGTAGTCATGCGCAGTTTGTCCAATGCAAAGGCAACGGCGGGAAGCGGCTTGTAGTGACTCAGGAAGTCGGCGCCATCTTAGGGCATGGTACAGCACACATTGTTTGTGTGGTAGGCTGCCAACAGTGTGCCACCATGCCCAGCTAGAAGTTCTTTGAAAATTTTTTTGGTCTTCTTGAGACAGGGTCTCCCTGCAGCCCCAGCTGTTCTGGAACTCTTTGTAGACCAGGCTGGCCTTGAACTCGCAGAGATCCACCCACCTCTGCCTCTGCCTCCTGAGTGCTGGGATTATAGGCGCGCGCCACCATGGCCAGCCCAGAATTTTTCTTTGTCTTTTTGAGACGGGGTCTCCCTGTAGCCCCAGCTGGTGTGGAACTCACTATGTAAACCAAGCTGGCCTTGAACTTACAGAGATCCACCTGCCTCTACCTCCCAAGTGCTGGGATTAAAGACGTGCACCACCACACCCAGCTCTTCGGGAATTTTGTACACAGTATTTTGATCATATTCACTCCTTCCCCAAGTCCTCCCAGGTCCACCTCCCCATCCCCACCCACCCAACACTGTGTCTTCTTTTTAAAAAATCTAGTCTAGTTTATGCTACCCATATACTTGGGTATGTGACTATCCTATTGCAGATAGAAAGAGTACCTTCAGGGTAAGGCCACACCCAGCTAAGCCTCCAACTTGTGCAAATTGTGCAACTTGTGAAAGGAAGTGAAACATTTTCTAGGAGAAAATGTCTTGGGCTTTTGCATCAATGTTTGTTGTTCTTTTCATAATAGCTAAGAAATGGAAACAACCTAAATGTCCCTCAACTGACAACTGGATAATAAAAATGTGACACGTTTACACAATGGAGTTCCACTCAGTAGTAAAGAAAGAAGAAATCGTGGAATTTGCAGGTAAATGGATAGAACTAGAAACTGAGTGAAGTAACACAGACTCGGAAAAACAAGCGACATATGTTCGCTCTCATTTGTGGATCTTAGCATCAAATCTTTATATGTGATTATATATGTGATATAACCACAGGAGCCAAGAAAATGGAAAAGAACCATAGAGGCAAAGAGAAAGAAAAGGCCTGAAGGAGGGAGAGAGCAGGAAACAGATGTTACCAAGGAGCAAATGGGAGTATTTAACTGGGAAAGGAAGAGGGGAAGCTATACAAGGAACCATGGTGGGGGGAGGGGGGAAGGGGGAAGAAGGAGCTCAAGAGAGAGGGGATAATAGGAGGCAGTATTATTAAGGAAAAATGGTACTTTAACTGGAGTGAGAGGAAAGGAAGGCTAGATAGGGAACGAGATGAGAGATAATTAATGTGAAAAACCAAAGGGAAATGCATAATGTTCAAAAGCCTACTGAAAAATACACATTCAATATATGTACATGAGTGCATGTGTACAGCTGACAGCTATGTAACAAGTAGCACAGTGCCAGACAGGAGAAACCTCCCTTTGAATTGTTGGTCAGAGCAGTCCAAGAGACTCCAGAAATAACACTGGCTATTGCTACGTCCCTTGATTATCTCCCCAAAATCGAAGGTAAGACCCCATTGCTGAGGACAGGTCATATTTTATACACAGGAATCAGAGCAATGGAGCTGGACCTGACCCGCGACCCTCCTCCCTAAAGACTAGTTACCACAGTTTTAGAGAACACTATGAAAACTGCTAAGGGAGAAAATGAATCAGTGGTGTAACCTCAGCTTTGAACCCTAATAACCACAACAAATGACCTGAACAGCAAACTATATCAGTACAGTCATAGCACTTTTATCTTGGAAATAATCCACAACTACCTAATTAGACCTAGAACCTGCTCTATGGGAGGGAACCCCTGTGTGACACTTAAACATAGCCAAACACACATGATTGAAGAGGTCATAGAGCTTAGAGAAAACTCTATGTTTCTTACATCCTTAGACAAAGGTAATTTCTTACTGCATGCTAAATATGTATCCTTATATTTACAGATAAGTGTGCCAGTCACCACTCATCAAAAAGCTTCTTACTACAACAGATGTAAACTATTACAGAATTCTACAACTGGTCACACACAGAGAATAAGTGTCTGTGAGATGCTTGGAACTAAGTGACCTACCTCTATACCTAAGACTCATATAACAGAACAGAGGATAGAGAGAATACTAATGCCCAACAGTGAGGCTTCCTCATGCAACAGAGGGCAATGAACACAAGAGGCCACAACTGGACAAAGTGTAGATAATAAAAGTCTTCAAAGTCTCTGGATAAGACACATATTAAACCTCATCCCCCAGAGATCAATTGCAGAAGAGAGGGCAGAAAGATTGTAAGAGCCAGAACTGGTGCATGACCATAAGGAAATAGTCTTCCAGGCTCATATGATGATGAATATGAGGTACTTGACTTCTTTCTTGTCTGTAGATTTGGGCCCATGATACTTTATATACCACAGCGCAAAGCAGAGCCAGCAGAGCTCTGGTGCTGTTCCAGCAGTCCTCCTGGAAGGAGGTAGCCAATAGTAAGTCATCTACATATTGTAGCAGAGTACAATTCAGGGCCTCTCTGAAAGGAAGAAAGATTGGGAGCTAGTGTCTCACTAAAGAACGTAAGTGAGCTTCTGAAGACTTGTAACAGTTTAGTCCATGCTAATTGTGTTTTCCTCCCACTTTGTGAGTCTTCCCACTCAACGGCAAGCAAAGGATGATTTATAGGTGACAATTGGAGTCAGAAGAAAGCATCCTTCAGGTCAAGGCAGGTGAGTGTGAGTCATGGAACTTTTAGGAGGTGTGGTCATGCTAGACGAAGCATGTCACTGGCTTTCAGAGCTCCCAAGGGTTGCCTGATTTTTCCAGTCCCTCTTTGCTTCGTGTGTCTCCTTGAGAGTGTGATCGTTCAGCTTTCTGCTCCAGCCACCTCTGCTGCCATGCCTCCCCATCGTGATGGACTTTTACCCCTCTGAGACCATAAGCCAAATAAACTCTCCCTTCAATGTGTCTTTTTGGTCAGTATTTTATCACAGCAACAGAAAAGTGACTAATATAGAAGTTGGTACCAGACAGCAGGTTGTTGGTTTCAAAGACCTGACCATGTGGGTTTGGGGAAGAATGTTGAAGACTCTGGAAGCTCCGGCTAGAAAAGTGGTTAATTGTTGTAAGCAGAGCTTAGTGGAACATTTTGGTAGGAGCCTGTTGTTCTCGGAACCAGTTTGTGAGTAGTTCTGAGAATAATGTAGTTCCAAAGGGAAATAAGGACTTAAGCAGCACCTGGGATATTTTGACAAAAAGTCTGGCTGGAGTCTGCCCGCAGTCTAGAAGCTTATCTGAAACCACACTGAAAAGTAATGAACTAATTTCTTTGGGGGAGGGAATTTCAATATAGCCTAACATAAAAATTGTATCATTGCTACTAAAGGTGAAAATTACACAGAACTGCAGTGAAAAAGAGCAAGTGGGACAAAAAGAAATGCAAAATGAAAAAAAAAGAAAAAAATGAAAAAAAAGAAATGCAAAATGTACACTTAAGGGAGAAAAAGCGCACTAGGAAGCTTAATATGTTAGAGCCGAGGCATGGGCTGAAGGAGAAACTGACAAGAAGATTAACACATTTATGTATCGGCCTAGAGATTCCACTTAAACAATGGAACAAGTACTGAAGGGCTGAGACTTTTGTCTGGCTAGAAGCAGGGACCTGCAATCGTTGTCCCTACACAACCAGGAGTTCTGCTGCCCCAACCCCCACGTTAGAGCCAAGGTGGCTCACACTTCCCTTTTCCTCATTCCTGCCCCCACGTCCTTCCCTAGAGGACAGTAGCTTTAGTATGAATCTATTACTTGTTGTCAATAAACTGAGTCAACCCCCCCTCCAAATCCCTCCCTGTCACATCTCTGAGTCTGTCTCTTATTCTTTCTTTCTCTCTCTCTATCCCATCGGGCTTGACTTCCAATCTCCCTCCCCTTCCCTAGCAGGGCTTAGGCCCAGGTTGTTAACCAGCTGGCCAGCAACATTCCCAGGGCTTGCAGTCCCATGGAACTGTGGGCCCTGGTCCAAAGAGGAAGAATACCTGGTGGAAGCCTGGACATATACGCAATACATCAAATACAACAGTGTAAATTTAGGGCAAGACCACACCCAGCTAAGCCTCCAACTTGTGAAAGGAAAAAGCCTAAGGCATTTCTCTGGAAAACTGCAACTCACAAAAGCTGCTATTAATATGGGTAAAGAAGACCAAGGTCCATCCCAGACTGACAGCCAAACTTGGCAATGTTGTTCACATGATGCTAGATTTAGAGGCATCAAAGATGCAAAAGTCAAGGGGCAATCAGTTCTTCCCCAGCAGTTTCAGTGAGCTACAGATGATGGGCAGTGTGTAGAAGGGGTATCCCCAAATAAAGAAGGCCATGACAGGCCACTGAATGTAAAGGTGAAGCACGGTTGACAGTGGAGACCCCTAAGAAGACAACGAAGTTGCCAGAGCCACTACACATCTGCCAAATGTAACTGTATACAGGCAGTGGTTACCATCCAAGAGAGAGGTGTATGTTGCTTGCAGCAAAGCTGGAGGGGATAAGCCATCTAAGCCCTTTGGAATTAGAGTCATACGTAGAACTATGGGATTTAGTGTTTGCCCTGATGGATTTTGGTCTTGTTTTGGTCTGGTATTTCATTGCCCCTTTTTGGGGTTGGAATGTTGTTGGGTGTGGTGTCTTTGAGTCACACGTGACCACCTTCCACACACTGTCCTTCCCTTTTTGGCTCAGCTCCAGGACTTGCCTCCTGCCTTCAGGTCGGCAGTCACTGGGCACTGCTCCTGCAGGTAGGGGGGAGGGAATACCACTGGAGAACACCCGTAGGAAAAATAAGCAGAGTCACACACACGCATGGAGAACTGGGGAGGATAGGAACTCCATTTATTTTCTGTCAGTGAGGTCTATATATTCAAGACTACTGTGCTTTGGGCAAGGAAGTGGGGAGCAGGCAGAAGGGAGGGGTGAGCCAACTTGGTTCTAATGGGGGGGCTTCAGAGCTCCGGTTTGTGTAACAGGTAACTAGAGGTGTGACATTCTGCTCAAGGGAACAGGCCTGGAACTTTGCAGAGATTGGGCAAAGCAAGAATCACTGTAATATCCCGAATCTTCCAGCTACAGATAACTCTGGAAGCCCACAGAGATATCAGATAACTGGAGATCTTCCTGGGACAGGTCTTACAATTTCTTACTTCAAACCACATACAAAGTTCCATTCCCACAGAATGTGTATTTGGTTCCATTATATGTTGGAAGTATATAGTTTGTCTTGTTATTTTACAGGGGCTCACAGTTAAGAGATTGAATGTCAGAAGAGACTTTGGACTCTCAACTTTTGAATAGTATTGAGACTGATAAGGGCTATGGAGACTTTTGAAGGTGGACTAAATGTGCTTTACATTTTCTATAGTCATGAGCATATGGGGGCTAGGGAGTGGAATGTGGTAGTTTTAATGGGAATTCTCAAATAGGCTCCAAATATTTGGACATTTTTTGGCACTGTTTTGAGAGAGTTATGAAACCTTTAGGAGATGTAGTCGTGCTGGAGCAAGCACGTCACTTGAGATGGGCTTTGAAATCTCTTAAGCCTTGCTGGATTTTCCAGTCCCCCTCTGTTTCCTGTGCCTGCTTGAAGATGGGATTGCTCAGCTTTCTGCTCTGGCCATCTCCCTTTGCCATACTCCCATGCCATTATGGACCCTCGCCCCTGGAACTGCAAACTCAAATAAGTTCTTCTTTCTATAAGTTACTTTGGTTAGTGGTTTTGTTTTTTTTTTTTTTGTTTGTTTTGTTTTGTTTTGGTCTTTTCGAAACAGGGTCTCCCTGTAGCCCCAGCTGTCCTGGAACTCACTCTGTAGACCAGGCTGGCCTTGAACTCACAAAGATCCACCTGCCTCTGCAGTTAGTGTTTTTAATCACAGCAACAGAAAAGTAACTAATAGAAGATCTAAAATAGAAACTGAGAGCTATGTACAGCTGTAATGCAGCAAAGTCCAGATTATTTATGTGCCTAGAGCAACCTAAAGAGGGAACTCATCTCCATTTGGTTTTGGAGGTACCTGAAATTTTATATATTCTAAATTACAGTACAAGTAAACAGATAAAATACAGCTTTGAAATTTGCTATGTGTTGTTTAATTAGTCATCAGAAGATAACTTTGATCATTTCTATAAGCAAGAAAATCTATGGGTTGAGATGAAACTGAAATCAGTGGAACTTTCCTACACCTACATATGTGTAAGGTGGGTGGCCCTCTGAAAAGGACAACTTCTGACATTGAATGTTTTCTCATGTGCCCAATGCTTTCTCATGCCCAAGAGCTCCTGCCTGTCTAAGATTGTGAACTTAACTGGTTCTTCTGAAGAAAAGGGAGGGGCCAGAAAGCCAACCACCCTCCCCAACCAGCCAGACAACCTTGACTACATAAGGGGGAGGGGCTAGGGGCATATAAATGGATGTCAGGTGGCGGTGGCACTCTCTCACCATTTTTCCATGTTGGGCAGAGATCACCAAGTCCATGCTGAGAGTTTGGATGGACACTGCTTGGCCTGTAAATGATGTTTGTTTACCCCCATTTGATCTATAAGCAAGCCTGAGTAAACTTGCTAGTTTCTCCCAAACTGAAGATTGGACAGTCTGTTCCTTGATTTACCTTAAGGACCATGGGGAGCAGTCACAGGACACCACATGTGTGGGTATCCCCCAGCAGGACACTCTGTAACACTATGCATTGCAAAAAGACATCCTTCCCATAAAGGAAGTATATGAAGCTATTACCTTTCCAAGTGATGACAGCTGAGCTCCTTATAAATTATAGGCTGTATTTCATGTCCTCCAAACCTTTTCAGGGCACAGTTTTTGTACAGGGTGCAGTCTCCTCAACTGGTGGCAATGGCTCTATTCACTGTGAATTAAAAAGTTTGGAGGAGCACCTCTACTCAGTGATTGCTTTCATTTTTTTTTTTTTTGTCTTTTCAAGACAGGGTCTCCCTGTAGCCCCAGCTGTCCTGGAACTCACTCTGTAGACCAGGCTGGCCTTGAACTCACAAAGATCCTCCTGCCTCTGCCTCCCAAGTGCTAAGATTAAAGGCATGCACCACCACTCCTGGCACTTTCATAATTTAAAGATGGAAATTTGAAGGAAGTAATGATTATAATTTTTGACATTGACCAATCTGAAGCTTCTTAGTGGCCAAAGCTCAGAAACCTCTCCACTTCTCCCATGTGAGAAAGAATATTAATAAGAACTTTCTAAAGCTCTTCCTGTACATGACTGTCATAAGGATGTTTGTGGGAAGATCCGGTTAGAATTAGAGGCTAGTTCTCAACTAAGCATTCCCTCAGGGCCCACTGTGGGAGTCATGGGGCTCGACTGACCCCACCCCAAGAAGGAGCAGACAACGTGGCCCAGGCACATGATGCTAGGCAGAGCAGCATTATACAGTAGTGTGAAACTGGGGGTCTGTGATTGGCTCTGGGAGCTGATGTCATTTTGCTTATAAAAGTGAGTTGTGGCCAGGCATAGTGGTGCACACATTTAATCCTTGGAAGGCAGAGGCAGGTGGATCTCTGTGAGTTCAAGGCCAGCCTAGTCTACAGAGTGAGTTCCAGGCCAGCTGGAGCTACAGGGGGATCCCGTTTTAAAAAAAAAAAAAAAAAAAAAAAGTGAGTTGCAGCAGGCAATAAAGTGAATTCTCCATTACCATCATTACACAGAATTCCCAGCCATTCTTTTTGGGTGCATACAGGCCAAAGCAGGCCTGGATTTTAAGTGTCATGGCCAGCGGGTTGGACGGCAGTCCATCAGACCACCAACCTGGTAATCTGGTATGGGGCTGGACTGTTGGTGTGTCTTTCATTCCAAGGCTGAATATGTGAGAGTCTAGGACAAGGTGACTGATATAATCCCTGCCAGAGAATCTAGAGTAGGAAGACTCATATAATCCCTGTGCACAAAGGCTTAAAAAGAAGGCTGTCTCGTTTCTATAAGGAAAGAGGAACTTCATCTTTTCCTGTGCCTTTTTACTTCCATTTGAAGCCTCAAATCACTGGATCATGGCTCAAACAAGCTGATGATAGACAAAGCCTCCCATATCTCAGTTCAGTTACTCAAAACCAATATCTTCCAGAAAAAAAAAATGCACAAGTACACTCAGAAGCAGTGGTTTTCTGTGTATCTGGTAATCCCTTAATCTAGTCAAATTGACATCAAATACTATTCATTTCAGACCTATATTTTTTTTTTACTGTATGGCTGAGGAAACCGAAGCATAGGTTTTGTAGTTTATTGGTATATAATCAGAGTTGCAACTAGAGCTCATGTACTTTGATGTGTTCGTCACATGAAGCAGAACCTCTGTTTCCTTTAGAAGCAGGTTCTATTGGTATGAGGGTGATGTGAACAACAAAATGTGAATGAGAAAACCATGGGTACGGTCATTTATAAATTTGATTGCATAGGTAAAGACCAATTTCCTGTGATCAACTTTATGGTCTTGGGTTTTAAATTTATATGACCATATTCTATCACTATTTTTCTCCCAATAAAAATGATGGTTTAGGTGATGTGTTTGGGTGTGAAGTTGTCAAGGTTTGGAGCTGTGATAGCTCATCTTTATTGATAACTTGATGGGATTCTGAAACATTATGGAAACACAGATCTGGGTGTGTCTATGAGCGTGTTCTCAGAAAGATTTTACAGAATGCCATTGTTGGACTACCCAGGCTGTATCATGGAGACCAGTACAGGAAGATCAATACAAGACATGGTGCTTACTGAACCTCATTTGGTGACCCTGGGAAGGGAAGACCCCAGTGTGGAGCACAAGGGCAGAACTGATGGTTGTTTGGGCTTGCCAAGGAGGAGCCTTCAAACATGTCATCTTTCAGCCTACTAAATAAAAAAATCATAAGCTGAAAATGCTAAAACCTATGATATATGTGGCATGCATATATGCATATTTTGGAGTGATGCAAATTGGAGAGAATAACAACAACAACAATGGCAGAAGGACTGGGTCAAAGAACTGACTGAAGCGGTGAACCTCTGCACAAAACAGTAAACTTCTGCATCAAAAATTTTAAAAGAGACTGAGAAAAAGTTGAAAGACATGTTTGGGAGAATGTGTGTCTGGTGGGGCGGGGGGGGTTAAGAAAGGGGCACAGGAAATTTTGTATGAAATGCACAAAGCTTCAATAAAAATTGGCTTTGAAAAAAAATTAAAAATACAATGTAAGACACATTATTTTATAATAGCCACATTTATAAAAGGAAAACAGTAGAACTTATTTTAATAATGTATTTGATTTTGGCAAATACATTTAAAATACTACTGCTTCTGGGGCTCCAGACAGGTGTACAGACTCAGTGGGGTGCCGGTAAGGCAAGGCAGAACTGCCTTAAACCTTGGGAGGCTCAACGCCCGCCCTTGGAAGTCCCAGCTTGGGCTCCAGACAGGCCCATGGACTCAGTGAGGTGCTGGTAAGGGAAAGCAGAACTGCCTTGACCCTTGGGGGCCTACTGGCATGCAGACCAATGTAGCAACACAATCCCCCCCTACAAAACCTGGTGGAGCTGTGGTGCAGAGGACCTAACAGGCACAGCATTAGTTATTATAGTCTGTGTAGCCAATGTTGAGGTGCCAGAATCCAAAGAAATAAATAGACAAATCCACATGACAAAGACACAAAGAAAAAAACAACATAGGAAAAGCTCATAATAAATCCACAACAAACTCTACCAACCCTACAGAAGATCCCTTCAACAAGATCTCTGAGGAAAGAAGCCAAGACACCAACCTTAGAAAAACAACTGAGGACATATTCAAAGAAATTAGAAAACTAAGGGAAGAGAATGAAAACCTCAAGAAGGACCTGGGGGAGATAATGACAAATGGTGGAAAGAACTAAAGGGAGAAAATGACGAACTCTGGAAGGAAGTGGAAATTCTGAAAAGATCCCAGGAGGAAATTAAAAAAGAAAATGACCAATGAACAAAGGAGCTACAAGATAAGAATGACAGGCTCCAGAGGGAAGTGGAAAATCTAAAGAAATCACAGGATGAAATGAAAAACGACATTGAACATTCATCAAATCACCAGGAAAGGATGGGAAAAAAAGCCTCAGAAGCAGAATGGAAGAAGCAGAAAAAAGAATATCAGACCTGCAGGATAATATGGAGCAACTAGAATGCCCAAGTAAAGATTATGAAAATTAAAAAAACAAGAGTGCAACAACTAGGAAATATGGGACACTATGAAAAGACCAAACCTCTGCATCATAGGGATAGAGGAAGGAGAAGAATCCCAAGACAACACTATTGGCGAGCTCTTCAACAGGATAATAGAAGAAAATTTTCCCAAACTGATAAACAATCCCATACAAATACAAGAAGCACATAGAACACCAAATAGACAAGACAAGAAAACAAACTCCCCACACCATATAATTGTTAAAACACTAGATGCTCAAAACGAAGACAAAATACTGAAAGCCACAACAGGAAAACAACAAATTAAATATAAGGGGAAACCCATCAGAATCACAGCTGACTTCTCAGTCCTAACTATGAAAGCCAGAATAACGTGGACCAAAGTATTCCCTGTGCTAAATGACTTTAGATGCCAACCCAGACCACTATATCTAGGAAAAATTGTCAGTTATAGTTTAGGAGAAAGAAAACTTTGTGTTTTCACAGTTATACCTTCATTTAGTTATTTAGTTTCTTTCTGTTGCCCCTTGGGTACAGTTGTTCCTTTCTTCAGCTCTTGGTAATGCTTCAAGTATTCTCTGAAAGTCTGGTTTTCTGGACATGAATTCTTGTGGCCTATTCATGTTTTTAAAGATTTGTCTTTCCCCTTCAACTATAAAAGACAATTTTGTTGGGTAAAGCATTCTGGGTTGGCATTTATGGTCATTTAGAGCCAGGAATACTTTGGTCCAGGCTCTTCTGGCTTTTATAGTTTACATTGAAAAGTCAGCTGTAATTCTGATGGGTTTTCCTTTATATGTGACTTGTTGTTTTTCTTTTGCAGTTTTCAGTATTCCTCTTGTCCTGTACATTTCATGTTTTTCCTATGGTATGGCTCGGGGAGTTTCTTTTCTGGTCCTGTCTATTTGATGTTCTATGTGTTTTTGTGTTTGTATCAGCATATCTTTCCTTAATTGTGAGAAATTTTCTTTCCCAATCCTATGAATATCTGTTCAATACCATTATCCTGAAATTCTTCTCCTTCCTTTATGCCTATGTTGTATAAATTTGGTGTTTTCATGGTGTCCCACATGTTCTGCATCATATTCAATTCCTGTTTTTTTTTATTTTTTCATGATCTTTGCTTGAATGGTCCAATGCTTCAACTCTATCATGCAGTCTTTTTTTTTTGGACTTTTTGAAACAGGGTCTCCCTATAGCCCCAGCTGTCCTGGAACTCACTCTGTAGACCAGGCTGGCCTTGAACTTACAAAGATTCACCTGCCTCTGCCTCCCAAGTGCTAAGACTGAAGGTGTGCACCACCACACCTGGCTATCTTGCAGTCTTTATATTCTGTTTTCCATTTTACTCCTTCTATTGGGGAGGCTATCTCCTGTCATTTCTAATTGGCTTATTGAGTGTTTCACTTCCTTCTTCATTTCAGCCTGAGATTTCTTCAATATTTCTATTTCTTTTGTGAATTCAGTCATAAGTTTATCCCTATCTTCTTTTAGTTCTTTTGTGTTTGTTTGTTTGTGTTCTTTACATTTCTTGAATTCTTTGAGCAGGTTTATAATTGTTCTTTAAAATTCAGTGTCCCTAGTTATCTCTATGGGATTGTCAATGTCAATTTCTTCTATAGTATTAGAGGTGTTTGATGGGGACATAGTATTTGGGTTTTTTGTATTATTGCGTTTTCATTATGATTTTGGCATGTAGATTTCTTTCTTCATTTGTGATTTATTCAAGTGAAACTCAAGCCTTCCTTTGTTGAGTTGAAGTCTGATTCTGTTTGTATGCTGGATGTGCCTTAGTTGCTTTCTTGTTGAGTATGAAAAGCTGGTTGGAGGGACCAGATGACTCTAGTATAGCTACTCAGGAGTTCATGCAGAGGCTCAAGTCAGTCACCAATTAGATACTCTCAATCTTCCTCCTAAGGTCTGAGCCCCTACTAGTCACCAGGCCCAGCCCAACTGGGGAAGCTTGTTAGGCAGACGCTGGATTTGGGTGTTTCAAAGCAGTCTGCAAAGGTTTAGGCCCTTTACTTACAGGTCTTAGAACCCTAGCACTTCAAGAGTTGGAGGGGCTGCAGATGGTCCCAGTGTAGGGAGATGAGCATGATGCAATTTGGAGGGCTCACCACTATGGAGAGCTAAGGGGGTAGTCCAGAAATCTAGGACACTAAGAAAAGTGAGCTTGTGCCCAAGTCGAGAAGGGAAATAGGGTATGGGAGCAGGAAAACGAAGTTGTTCAGGCTGTAGATGAGTCAGGGTGTGGTAGGCAGGACCAGACTTTCCAGGGAAGAAGCCTGGTCTTGGAAATCCCAGGCAAAGTGTGGGAGGAGACCAACCACGAAGAATCCAATAAGATATGGTGGATAATTGAGCTGGTCTGTGTGTAGGGGACAGGATGCAAAAGGAAGACCCAAACCAAGAGGTTGGTCCAGAAATCTGAGGTACCAAGAGCAAACGTGGGCCTGTACCCAAGGCTCAAAGGGGAACAGGATATTGGGGGCGGGGGGGAACCAGAATTGCTTGGGCTATAGGGTTCATTCTCATTCTTTCTAAAAAGCTGCTCTCCAGACTTAAAGGGAAGTGTCTCCTTCCTTTTACAGCCTCACGTTTAGATCACCACATGTTGCATTGTTTTTGTGTGGCACTCTCTAGCCCACTTCAAGTCCGACTTGTGGCCATGAAGCCCTCTTATTCTAATAAACATCATTGAAGGGAATTGTGTGTCAGCTTCCTTCATTGCTTCTATTTCTTTTATAGGAAGATTCAGAAAACTATTTTTTATGTTTTTATAACGGAAAACCTTTAAATTATATTAATCAAAAGCTACTGCTAAGAATAAATTTTATGCCATTTTATGAAAATGTTATAAGAAGTTTGCCTTCTTGAAACAAATAAAATTTTGTCAGATATTATTATTGCAACACTTGTTTGTTTCTTAATGTCATTTGTTTGAATTTTTTCCATTTTTTTCACCCTAAGGTAGTATCTATCGCTGAAGGTGAAATGAGTTTCTTGAAGACAACAGAAAGATGGATTTTGTTTCTTAAACACATTTCCACTAGCCTGTGTCTTTTGTCTGGGGAATTGAGGCCACTGATATTTAAGTTATTATTGAAAGAAGTGTATTGGTTACTGTCATTTTAGTTTATTTGTGTTCTTTTTCCTATTTGGTGTTTCTGTAATTATACCTTCTTTTGTTTTCTTTCTGTAACATCTTAGGTATAGTCATTCCTATCTTCAGTCCTTTGTATTGCTTCAAGTATTCTCTGTAAGGTTTGTTTGGTGGACATGAATGTGCTCCAGGCTTTTCTGGCTTTCATGGTTTTGATTGAAAAGTCAGCTATAATTCTAATTGGTTTTCCATAATATGTAACTTGAGGTTCTTTCTTCCTTCCTTTCTTTCTTTCTTTCTTTCTTTCTTTCTTTCTTTCTTTCTTTCTTTTCTTTTCTTTTCTTTTCTTTTCTGGTATTTTTGAGACAGGGTCTCCTTTTAGTCCTGGAGCTCACTCTGTAAATCAGGCTGCCCTTAAACTCACAAAGATCCACCTGCCTCTGCCTCCCCAGTGCTGAGATTAAAGACTTGTGTCACCACACCAGCAGGTTTTTTTGTTTGTTTCTTTCTTTCTTTCTTAGCAGCTTTAACTATCCTCTTTTTGCTCTGTATATTTAGTGTTTTTACTATGATCTGCCATGGAGTGGGGGGGGTTGGTTTTGGTCCTGTCTAATTAGTGTTCTATGTGATTTTTGTATCTGTATAGATAATTATTTACTTAATTTAGGGACATTTTCTTCTATAATCCTATTGAAGGTCTGGTCAGTCCTATTGACCTGGGATTTTTCTCCTTCCTCTCTGCTTATGATGTGTATATTTGGTCTTTTCATGGTATCTCACAATTCCTGCATATACTATTCTCTGTGGTTTTTAAATTTTTCACATTCATTTCTTTAGCATCCAGTTCTCCAGCTTGTTGTCTAGTCTTGATATTCTGTTTTCCATCCATTAATTC
The DNA here is from genome assembly GCA_009823505.1 of Rhizomys pruinosus. Classification (NCBI taxonomy): domain Eukaryota; kingdom Metazoa; phylum Chordata; class Mammalia; order Rodentia; family Spalacidae; genus Rhizomys; species Rhizomys pruinosus. The sequence continues at coordinate 151,766 of VZQC01014507.1, forward strand.
CAATTTTAAGGCTTTCTCTTATCATTTCAAATTGACTTATTGAGTTGTTCAATTCCTTCTTCATCTTGGCTTGGTTTTTCCTCACTTATTTCTATCTCTTTTGTGAATTCAGTTTTCTAATCCTGACCTTTTTGTCATTTCATTCAGCTGTATATTTGTATTTTCTTGAGCTTCAGTAAGGAGTTTATTCCTATCCTCTTTGAGTTGTTTGGGTATTCTTTAAGTTCTTTAATCATGTTTATGGTTGTTCTTTTAAATTCTGTATCCCGAGGTTCCCCTGGGTGGTTCTCATTGTAGTATAATTCTATAGGACTGGTACTTTGTTGGGAATATATTTTCTTGGTTCTTCATATTTGAGTTTTTGCATTGTCATTTGGGCCTATGGATTTCTTTTGTTGGTTGTGCATCTGATATTAAATTCTAGTCTGCCTTTGTTAGTTAAAGTTGACTCTGTTTATATTATTGATGTAATTCGGTTGCTCTTTGCTCAGGTATGAATAGTTAGTTGATGTGTGCTTCAGGTTCTGGCTTTGATTTCTTTTTAATTAGTGGCATGCTCTCCATTAGGATGAAAGGAATTCAGGGTCATGGGGGTCCAGTGGCTAGATTCTGGCAGGCTAGTGAGGAGGACTCAGGCATGGAGATGGGAAGGGAGTTGTAGAGTTAAGGCTGGGGTAAGGCCAGTGGGGCGGATGGTCTAACTAGGTAGGCAGAATGGGTATGGGCCCTGAAGCTGGCAAATGCAGCTACTCTAGGTGCAAGGCATCAAGACACAGTGGTAAGGGTCTAGGTTAGAAGGCCAGTCCATAGGTCTGAGGTAGGAAGAGCAGGGGTATGCTTAGGCCCAATGCTGGAAGGTGGACAGCATGTGGAGAGACAATAGAGCTGCTAACTTTTTCTGCGATAATCATAGAAATTGTTTTCTGAATTTTCCTAATTTTAGAAACTAAGTTTTTCTGTGTTTTTTGTTCAGTATTCATTTTTACTTCTCTGATTTCTTTTTCCTTAAAGGGTAAGATACTGTGTGAAGAAAAAAGCAATTTATCAAAAAATAAATAACAGCAAACTCTAGTTCCTATGGGGATGCCTGTGTCGTAAGGTAGCCTGAATCCAGGTTCTAAAGTCTCTCTCTCTCTCTCTCTCTCTCTCTCTCTCTCTCTCTCTCTCTCCTCTCTCTCTCTCTCTTCTCTCCCTCTCCTCTTTCTCTTTCTCTCTCTCCTCTTTCTCTTTCTCTCTCCTCTTTCTCTTTCTCTCTCTCCTCTTTCTCTTTCTCTCTCCTCTTTCTCTTTCTCTCACTTTCTCTCTGTGCAACACATTCTAGATTTACATTTGCTTTCTCTAGCTACAATAAATTTTGTTTGTTTTAAGTCTCCTCTAAGTCTGCCATTAAATTTTTTCCTTTGTCAACCAAGAGCCTCTTAGATCCCTCTCCCTGATAATAATCATAGACCTGAACCAAATGTTCCTCTTCCACTATCTTATTAGAGTACATCTTATCCAAATTGTGTTTAGAGACTGAATGTCATAAGAATACCTTCACTGAAGAGATGTAAACAACATCTACCCCTCCTTACAGGATCCAAGGTCAAACCAGTGGATGATGCCACCAAACTTTACCCGAGGGAACCAATGAGTTTATTGGGCTTATGGGTGAGGAGGCTACTCACAGGAGTGTGAGGGATCCCAAAGAGGCCTCACTAGAGAGTTTTCACCCAACACAGATAATGGCTGCTCCAACACCTCATCGATGTAATTCCCCTTTCCCTTAACCTTCCTGAGGTTACATGGTCTATCACCTCCTACAGCCTGAAATTATGTGCAGTTAGGGCGTAATTGCAAACAAATTGCTGGAGAAGCACCTGGAATATCAAGGGAGGGTCTAATTACCCTCTTAATTTGAGAGAACTTCAACATTCAACAGGCCTAGAAACCTAAGGAAGATGGCCACTGTTTTGCTCAGAAGACTGCCTTCTACCCTAGACAAGTAGAGATTTCTGCCGTGTCATGAATACTGTACAGTATTTGCATTATCAGTTTTCACAACTTTTAAATCTGACTCATGCTAGTTATTCCCATAGTTCCTGATCAGGCCTAGACACTATAACAGCAGTTTCAAGTTAATACAGATGACAGCTTATTCATTTCATCAAAACTCATATTTGCCAAAGCCATGGATTCTTGAAGTACTAGAAAAGACTGGCTTATTTGTATTTTAAACCTGACCCTACTTTAAAAATGGGAAGGAGCATAGTGGCTTTCAATGCTGCAGTGGCTTTCTTGACTCACAGACACCACTATTCTCCTTTCCCAGTGTCTGATGGCTTTGTAACTACATGTCCTAAGGAACATCCCTTTTTCCTTTGGAAAGTTCACGAGGACTTCTGGTCTACTTTTCTTCCAGGAGAACTCAGGTGATTGGGTTTCAAAAAAGGGATTTCTTTGTTATGCACGTTCTTCTGCATCACAAAAGAATGATGTGTGCTTCAAAAACAACATAAGATTTCAGGCTTCTGCTGGGCGTGGTGGTACACACCTTTAATCCTAGCACTCCGGAGGCAGAGGCAGGTGGATCTCTGTGAGTTCAAGGCCAGCCTGGTCTACAGAGTGAGTTTCAGGACAGCTGGGGCTACAGGGAGACCCTGTCTTGAAAAGACAAAAAAAAAGTATTTCAGGCTTCTGCACCATGGTCCATAAATTTATTTCTTTTTCATTGCAGCAAGACAATAAGTTATTATTTAGTGGATTACAAGTGATAGCAAGCCCAAGAACCTGAATTATGTGCATCAGGCAAATAAACCAAATACTTTTCATAGTATGGCATCTAACTATACACGACATCTGAAAAGTCACTCTATGATTGCCATGAAGTTCATATATGCAAAGCAAGCTTGCCACCCAAAATATTTCCAAAACTAAAACTAAAACATTTAAACCCAGTGTGCTTATAGAGGTGTTTATATAAACACTACAGAATTGCCCCAAGGCAGTTGTTCTCCACAAAAAAGTTAAGAAACTCAATACACTAAACAGAACAACCTCCCCAAAGGGAGTAAGGGATAGTTTCTACTTGAGCCAAACATGGGTGACCATGATGCAGGAGAACACAGATGCAGATTACTTCAAATTCCATGTTCCCATATGATAACAGTTCCATGAAGTTTTATAGTTACCAAACCAAGAAAATCAAGACACTTTTCAAATACAATCATGGAAAAAGCAGATAAGTAGATTGTAGAAACCCAGGGGATTCTCAGCTATAGGCTTCAGATTCTATCTGACAGCATTTTTAACTTCCTGGATGGTTTATAACTAGACGTCTGTTTGTACATTCCAAAGGATTTACCTAATAGTCACAAAGATGTTAGGTCACATACAGAAGTGGGTAACAAATGACTATTAATGGAACTAAAGATGGCTGACTTAGCTCTGGACTTGAAACATGGCAAGCTCTCCATATCATTTAAATTTTAATTGACCAGCTTTTGTAGTCACAGATTCCTTTTCTGAAACCTTATTCATGAAACAGAGCCATGAGCAAGAACAATGGAAAATAAAATAAAAGGTCAGTCTAGAGTGACTAGATGCCAGTCAAAATCACATCTCTTCTTCTGTTTCTTCTTGTTTTTCAGAAGTTTTCAGGAGTTCAGTGTTTGAGGAGCAGAATTTCTTAAGTCTCCATTTAACCAACCTAAGAAATGGAAAATCATTGCTAGTTAGACGATATCCAAAGTTAAAACCTTACAGCAATCAATATACATCTAGAAGGCAACAATATCCAGACTATTTATGTAGCGAGGGAGACAACTCAAAGGTAACAGCCATTTCCATTTAGCTTTGAAACATGTGAAAACTTTATAAATTCAAGTACAATAAAATATATCCTCAAATTTATGATTATTTAATAGGGATAACAATATAAATTTGATAATTTCTAAAACAAACAGGAGAATTTGTCATCTTAAAAGTGACATCAGTGGAACTTCTACAACAAATCACGGTTGTGACTCTTTTTCCATTAAAGCCTAAGTTAACTTTAGCCCCATGTCAAGTCTGAGCTTGACTTGAGCTCTTTCTTGCTCCTTCAAAGAGGTGTTCTGTCCAGAGCACTGACTGCTCAACTGCAAGCGACAGTCATGTCCATGATGAATTAAGAAGTTCATTAAGAGGAAGCAAGTGCCTTTCCAGTGGATGTCCATTCCTAGAACCCATGGGCCGATGGGCAGGAATAATTGGATTCAGTAGGTTATTTTTGAAAAGAGGACATGAGGGGCTGGAGAGATGGCCTAGCAGTTAAGAGCGCCGACCGCTCTTGCAGAGGACCCGGGTTCGATCCCCAGCACCCACATGGCGGCCGAGAGCCGTCTGAAACTCCAGTTCCAGGAGAACTCCAGTTCCAGGGGAATCCGAGACCCTCTTCTGACCTCCGCGGCATTGCACGACACGGGTGCACAAACCTGCATGCAGACAGTACATTGATA